>JASSUY010033852.1:31490-86677 GCA_032466535.1 Forpus xanthops
CTCATGGCAGCCTTCCAGTATCTGAAGGGGGCCTATAGGGATGCTGGGGAGGGACTCTTCATGAGGGACTGCAGTGAGAAGACAGGGGGTAACGGGTTCAAACTTAAACAGTAAAAGTTTAAATTGGATGTAAGGAATTCTTTACTGTAAGGGTGGTGAGGCACTGGAATGGGTTTCCCAGGGAAGTTGTGAATGCTTCATCGGTGGCAGTGTTCAAGTCCGGGTTGGACAGAGCCTTGGTTGACATAGTTTAGTGTGAGGTGGCCATGGCCATGGCAAGGGGCTTGGAACTAGATGATCTTAAGGTCCTTTCCAACCCTAACTATTCTATGATTCTATGATTTGATTTGTATAAGCAAGGACTGCTGCCTGTCTGTGGCTAACATTTTATTCAGATTCCTTCTCAGAGGAAAACTGAAGGAAAAGAGAGCAGAATTTCCACTAAATGGTAAATTGTCATTCTATAAAAGCAAACCCTGTAGAAAGTTTGGAAGTTTTTTCATGCTAAATGGCCCTTTTGTATTGCAGATATGCTGGACTCTTACAACACTTAGAAAACAATATGTAATACCACCAATGTATGTATATTTATAGTTTGTATATACAAATACATATGCATTTTGTAAATACCATTTCCTAAGCTGTCCTTGAATGTGGCTGCTATGACCCCAGTCTTTGCTTCCTATACCTAAGGGAGGCAGCTTTGATTTTGTTCTTTGAGTTTTGTAGGTTTTTCTGAAAGCAAGGGAGAGGCTTGTGCCTACACTGCATTTTACTTTAATGTATGGGCAGGCTTTCAGGCCTTTGTTGTTGGGGCTATTCATGTGCTTAAGTGTTTTGCTGGATTGGAGCCACAGAGCAGTTAATGAATTAGTGCACATACCAGGGTATAGCATTCTATTTCTTCTTTCCAGACGGTTTATGTTTCCAGTATTTGTGTAGTATATAGGGTGACCAGCAGCCTGTTTTCTTTATGTATTAAATTCTGTGTAAAAATATCTTCTCAGTAGTTAGTATTTCTGTATTGCCTTCTGATAGATGAATTATCGTCCCCTCTTCTTCCCATCCAAACTCTGTTACCAAAAGAAAAAGTGTATGTAATGGCCATTGTTGCCGTACTTTCTTTTACGAAAGTGGCAATGTATGAATGTATTTTTCTCATGGTGTGTCCCAGACAGTGTTAGAAACAGAATTTAGCTTCCACATAATTAGAGCGATAGTGGCAATAGGTATTCAGTGCAGGCTGACTGAAGCTTCTCTGAAAGCATTTGTCTAATTCTTTGCTTCCAATTTGGAGATTGGGAGAGTAGTTGTGCATCTCGTCAAATTTTTCCTTTGCTTTGTGTGGCATGTGCTGTCAGTCACCAGCCCTTTTGTGTCACAGATGTAGATTTCACTTTTTTTTTGTGACACAGTTGTGTCGCTGGATTCCACTTTTGGTTAATATCTGTGAGCTTTCTCAAAGTAAGGTCATGCCCCTATAAAGCTGAAAGCACCAGAGTTACACCTTGCAGGAAGCAGTGCTGTGGACTGCATCTTATCTTGCATCTCAACATTATTTCCTAGCTACTAGGCCTTTTTCTTTCATGCATTGTGATACTGTCTCCAATGCTTGGTTGCATTAACTTTTAGTTCCTGTGTGGACTAGCAGCCCAGTCGACCAGCAGTAATTTTAAGGCACTGGTATGTATTGTTTTCTCATAGTGCTAGTTCTGAGATAGCTATCTTATAATAGAGCACCTTTCATCCTGAAGTATTCCAAGGTGCTTTACAGGTGTGATCCTAGGAAATGCCATTTGCTCTGAGCAAATATGCTTGAAGACATGAGCAGTGCGGGATGGAAGTACAGCGTGCTCTGGGTTTTACTGGAAGCAAACTGTAACACTGCCAGTAGTGATGAGCACTGGAATCAAGTGAACTGGAAGAGGAGAAGTAGGGATTGTTTTCCCTGAAGATCAAGTGGGACTCATCAAGTAATAGGGCATAGAGACAGGTAGATGCAAAAGCCTCCAGGTGGAGGCAGAAAACCTAAGTTTGATGTTCTATAGAGTGGATATGCTAACAAGCAACCAGGGTTAAAGAATGAGCAGCAGATGACTCCTTGGACAGTGATAGCTCTTCCAACATAGAAATAAGGACCATGGAGGGCAGGGTGGGGTTGTTATAGAGACAGCGAAGTTGTAAGTGGTGGCTACTGTCTGGCTACTTTCTAGGTAAAGAGAGGAAAATTTAAGTGGTAACTTGCAAGAGATGTTATGACGGAAGAAAGCTGGCAATGCTATAGCTGTTGGCCAGTACTACATTAATTTGGGAGTTGGATTCAACTCAAGATATGTTATAAATCTAAAATTAAGGGAGTTAAAAAAAAAAAAAAGACAAACCCATACAACAGAGAGGACACCTCAGGAAGATCAAACTAGACTGGGGTCAGAGAATGACAGAAGAGAACAAGGTGAGTGATATTAAAGGAATAAGCAGGAAGAGAAAGAATTCTAGATCCTTGTTTGGAAATCTCCTTTGCATTTCCTTCCCTTTTGCTTCATAAGAGGAGATAAGTAGTTCAACTTTCAATGCACTTTTTTTCCATACCCAAGGCCTCTGAACATAAGCTCCACTGAGATGGAGCAATGAAGAGAGAGGTTCTTGCCAGGTCGTGTTGCACTTATTTGAGCAGCTGGACAGCAAACCTTCCGTAGTGCTAGAAGATGCTTCAAGAAAGTACATGCAATTTTTTTGTTTCCAGGGTCTTGCAAGATGCATCAGATCACTGTGGTGAGCTCTATTACCTTCACAGGAATATAGAAGGGAGTTACTTATACCCTGGAAAGTTAGGAAAAAATCCATTTGTGTCCTTTCCATCCCTCTTATGTTTATTAACTTCTGTACAACATGACTTTCATCTGTTGAGCAGGGAAGGGATGAGTAGTTTTAAATTAGTCTTTTAAATTGCTGTAAACAGCCTCAGAAAAAAAGTAGTAGTAACTGCATAGCATACAGTACAGTGCTGTGGGTTTGTTTATCCACTGAAAAGTAAGTGGGAAGTGTGAAACGAAACATATCTGTGCACAGTAAAATACATCTTTACTTATAGGCAGTCAGTGTATTCTTATATGCTGATTCATAAAAGTGTATATCCCTTCGCACAGAAATGTCGTTCTAAGAATCCTAGAGTTTTCTGAAGATGTATTGATATTAAGCACGTGAAGAATAACTGTTGATATTTTGAATTAAAGAGGAGAAATTCTCTAACACAGTGTAAGCATAGTAAACTATTTATACAGTTGTTAAACTCTTCATTGGTTTGGTCATTTGATAAGCTAATTCTCCTTATGATGTTAGCAACAGCCCTCGGTTGACAGTATCGCTAGTACCAACACAGATCTCAGGCTAACACTACTGTTGCCCTTCTGTATTTAGTCTCTGATTGCAAGTAAATGGATTCATTCTGAGATCCTATGAGAGAAAAGGACTTACTCCTGCTTTCAGATTCCATAGAATGCAGTGACCATGTGTAGCACCCTCCTGTGGTGCCTTGTGGCTTTTACTGCTAATTTCATTTTCTCTCTTCTCTACCAAAATTTGTGTGTTGTTATTGACTCACAAGTTGTAGCCAAGACTAAGGACAGGGCAATTTACAGATGTGTTCCCATGAAATGCCATTATCTCTGGGCAAAGATGCTCATAGATATGAGCATAGTGGGATGAACGTACAGTGTGCTCTGGGTTTTACTGGAAGCAAACCATAATACTGCCAGTAGTGATGAACACTAGAATCTAGTGGACAGGAGGAGGAGTAGGGATTGTTTTCTCATCACCATGTCCCTGAAGATCAGGTGGGATTCATCAAGTAATAGCACATGGAGGCAGGTGGATGCACAAGTCTCCAGGTAGAGGCAAAAAAACTTAAGTTTGATGTTCTATAGAGTGGATATGCTAACAAGCAACCAGAGTCAAAGAATGAACAACAGATGGACTCCTTTAAAGAGGAAGGTGTACTGTAGTGAGCAGTTCCTCTGGTACTATCAGCTCCACATGGGTCTTATTCTTGTTTCTGGATACTGTCATCTTTTCCCAAATCTGTTTGCCATCAGATGTTGAAAAATACTTTATACTTTAATGTGGTTTCTGAATGTGTTTAGTGTAATGTTTAGAAGATATCTGAAAGGAGAAATATTACGAAAATGTAGGAATAGTTTAAATAAGTACCATTCATCACACCTTTCAAAATTCTTTATTCTTATTTGTGGGTAGCATCCCTTTTACACCATTTTTGACCCCTTGTCTGAACAAGAAATTATCAGTCATGCTGAAATTAGTTTAAAGACTTTGTATAGGAACACTCACCTGAATGGTCCCTTTCTGAAGTTTACTTCAAGAATTAAACTTACATTTCCAGGGTGTAGATCAAGCTGTATTAGTCTGCTGTGATGCTATTCCATTCCATATATTCTGTTTATCTTAATCATCTTCATAAAAAAAATACTGCACTATTGTGCTGCATCATCAGTAGCAGTTACTTCTGTTGTATACTGCTTGTTTGTATTCTCATCTTCTCCTTGAGATACTTGTACAGGACCTCATTAATCATTTCCTCTTTTCCTATTCCCTTATGGGAATGATGTGTCTCTGTCATAAACAAACTTTACCTTTCTCAGGGAGAATTATAGCTCAAAGAAGAAGTGAGTTTTTCACTGGGCCATTCATCATCTTTGAAGATAATGAGTAACTAGGTGCAGAAATCATTTAAGATAAGAAACAAAAATTTGATAACATTTTGGTGGCAAGCCAGTATAGAAAATGGAGGAGACACTTTTTGTGCCTAATCTAGGTAATGCACTGCATCTTCTTGTAGTGTAGCATTACCATTTCCTAAGCACTAATGGTTTTGAGCCTGGGTGTATTACCTTGCTGAAAGAGAACAACATGAAGTACTGAAACCAGGATTAGCTGCCAGTCTCCTTTTTAGCCAGAAAGTATAGAAGGTGCTAATTGTGAACCTTGCTGTGTTAGGGTTTTCTTGCCAAGGAATGCAAGAGGCTTCTTCATCTAGGGATAGAATCAACCAGTTAACGTTCAACCAAATGACACTGCAGAATATGTACAAGCTAGTCAAAATACTATCCTTGTCCAGCTGCATCATTTGGCAGGTGATACTTTTAGATTAGTAGCTGAAATGCAATAATAGAACAAACTGCTTCAATTACGAGGAACTACTCAGCAATGCATTTCTACAAGGGGTTTATTTTCAGATTTTCCAGATTATGCTTTGTAGATCTGTGTTTAGGCCTTTGGTTCTCTCAGGTACAAAATAAGTTGGATTTTTTTTTAATGAATAAACATCTGCTACTTCCATAATAAAACCAGACACTATTCCATATGAGTTTGAAAAACAGCCATACCAAAACTGGTTGAATTGATATGTTTCAGACTCTTGTTATCTGTTAGAGAATGTTGCGCATTTTGTATGATATTGAATTGCTGTTACTTTTCACTGTAGAAGCGAGAATGGTTAGGTGAGTGATGGGAGAAAGGCTGACAGAAAAGCACTAATTAAATACTCTTTTGCAAAGCCCTCATTGAAATTCATAGCTTGGTACCTTTGGAGACTTGGAAGTAGTGGAGATGGAAAGATTTCAATTAAAAAGGTATTTGTATGGTTCTTTGTGAAGCCAATCATTGCTTTCTTAATATAAAGCATGTATCTGTCTGATAGGCTTTACAAACATCACATTGTCCCTTGAAACAATGAGTGTTTTCGTAGGTCTCAGAGCAAGATACTTTACAATCAAATAAAAATCACATGTAGCTAAAATTTTATTCAGATCAAGGCTCTGGGTGTGCTGGTTTGGGGTTTTCTTAGCACAAATTCAGTCCAAGTAATTTTTGCATTTATTGCCTGATTAGAAAATTTGAAAGGAAAAATATACTTGCAAAAATACAGTTGTTTAACAACTAGTTATTCATGTTTAGTTATTGTTGTAGCTGCCATTTACAGTTTTTTATTATACACAATGATCCTTTTATTCTTATGAAGCTTTTAGATTAATTTTTTTTTAATTCCAGGGATTTCTGTAGCATGACAACTTATTGAACTGGTGGTGTCTAAGCAACTTCAATCAACAAATAACAGGAATACAGGAATGTATGTCTAGGAAAGACTACGAGTGCCATCAGCTGAAGTCAGTTGCAAGGGATATGTAGTTCAAAAGAGTTCAGAAAACAGCTATTCCAGATGCAATTAAATACCACAAGCCACAAAATGCTTGTCAGCAAAATAAATTCAAAACTTACAGTAGAACCCCAAAAGCCACAACTGTAATTTACCACAGTTAGGAAAAGAAAAAAAAAAACCAAGGTATTGCCAGGTCCTCAGACCCTTGAACTCCTGGGGAACTTAAATGAAATTCCCAGATAATCCTAGTGTTCTTACAGTGCCCAGTTATAAAATACAGTAGATCCAGAATGACCGTTGTTGAACTAACCTACAGTAAGTTCCTAATCTCATTGTCAAAAATTAAGAGTGTACAAACACTGGCAGGTGCTTTGAGTATTTATCATAACAGCAATAAAACCTACACAGTCTAAACAGTATTCTGCATGTTCTCACCAAATCACAAGCTCTGTTTCCTACATATTCAAGCAAAGCCAGGAAGTTTTATAACATGCTTCAGAGAATTCCTATAACCAAGTCAGTACAGATAGTGGGATTCAGGACAAAGTGCCTGAGCAGAATGGAGCTAAAGCAATTTTGCAGAGAGCTGCAGAGTCATTTGGATGTCATTAGATCTCATGAAAAACTTGCAGCTGTATCTTGAAGCCAGAAGGTTTCAACCCTATCAATCTCTAGAGCATTGGCCTGGAATAAGCAGGATTTCTTGGCAAGAGTGCAAATGGCAGTGTATAAAGTCAGTGCTCTTTCAAGGGAAAATTGCACATTAATTTCATCAGCTTCACTTTACCTCAGTTTGTGTGGGGTGTCTGATGACACTTGAACCCTTAACTGCTGCATCATTGGAAGCAGCAGAGTGAGTAACAGGCTTTACAGGAAAGACAAATACCAAAAGACTGGTGATTCTGCTAATATAAATTCTACCTCCTTTACAGAAACAGGATGACCAAGGAGGATATAACAATGCTTTCTTTGAAATTAGTCGTTTAATACCACACACTCCCAAGTTCTGCTGATCAGCTTTTATTTTCAGAAATTGCTTTTTGCTTGATCCAGGAGTTCATCTAGTGAAGCACTCTGCTGATTTTTTTTCTCAGATTTCCTATGCGGAACTGCTCAGGTTATACCCAGAAAGGAACTTCATTATGGTTCTGTTATCAAGAAGAATGAATCAGTAGTCAGAAAATAACTGGTTTAAGACCTGTTGTCTCATGTCAGTGGAACACTTTGTCCCGACCCATGACCACACATTACTTACTGCAAGAACCCCTATTACTTCTGTTTCCTTTATGACCTTGACCCCAACCAGGCCCTTCCTATGTCCCAAGTCTCTTATGAAGACAGAAGCTATGTGTGCTGTGGTGGACTCTCAGCTGTGCTTTTGTCAATAAATCCTACATTTTAGCTCACACTGACTGAGCAGGTGGTATGCCAGGTGAAACAGGTAACTCTTGCACTAACCTTGCTGTCTTTCCCAGCTAGCAATACCAATCTAATTCTCTTCTCAAAGCTTGTAGGAATGTAATTATCTTGATACCTCTTCACTCTTAGCTAGTTGAGTTGGGATTGCCAGTGCATTCCAAAGTGGCTAAATGGAAGGGCTGATAGATGGACAGACAGCACAGTTGCATGAGCATCATTTCCTGTAAACAAAAATAATGAAAAGTGTCCATTAAGTAATAATAGCCAACTGTACCAATAGTAACAATAATAACAATAAATGTAAGTTAATTTATTTTGTAATTGTAGCTGCATTTTATTTTAAAATAATAGCTACTTGAAAAGTTCAGATGTCCAGGCATGCATATCTCATTTCTGAGATTTTCTTAATTTTCTTTTTTTAAAGTTCTATACATAATTTGGATGAAAATATATACAGTCTTAATATTTATTGTAATTGTTGGCCATCCATGCTTAATAATTATGGTTACTCTACACAGGTTTAAACACACTAAAACCATTGTTTTGTCAGTGGCAAAGTTTGAGCATTTTACACTTTGGAAAAGCATGTAACTATCACTTAAGCGATTAATATTTCATCAGAAGAGCTGGCATTGAACAAGATGATGCTATTTTCTTTTTATACCTCTAAGATTCTTAAAAGATTTACTTCTCTGTGGTAACTGCGGTACAAGTGGTGAAAATCTGTAATGCAGTGCATTTGTTTTGTAAATGCTACCATGGCCAAAAAATATATTTAGACAGCATTACTGAAGTGCTAGTATTAATTTGTATTACAGTAGCTTTTAGGTCAGGGTCTATTGTGTCAACTGCTCTACACTCTATACAGAGAGACTGAGAGGTTGAGACTCCCCTTTGCCATTCAGCCAAGACAAAGGATGTGTATCCCTACTTTACAGACAGGGAAGCATGGTATTCAGTTGGGCTCCCCAGGGACAGAATGCTGCCTCCTGATTTCTAGCCCAGTAGATTTCTAGCCTTCACTTCTGGTGTTGGGTAAGCGTTCACAGATAAACTGTTCATGAGTTGAAAAATCATGTTTCTGTAATTTAGAATGATGAACAAATTCACAGAGAAATCAGGTAAGTTATTCAGGCAGAGAAACATTATCTTGAAATAAAATGTACATATGCTTCATTCAGATTTTAGGAGTGGAAAAGGGCTAAAATACCTGAAATAGTTGCGGATTAAAAAGGATATTTTAACTGACACTCAGCCGAAGTGAGTAATAGGGATGACTATGAACTCTAACCAAGAAGTGATTCAGACCACTTGAGTTTAGGAGATGAGGCTTTCTCTGGAAAGCAGAAAGCATCTCCAGAAGGACACCAGGAATGTTGGTGTTATATGCCTAAATTTAATAATGCAGATACATCCTTTTGTCTTTGAGTTTGATACAAGTTCAGTCCTGTAATGTCAAAAGCTGTGAAGATGAGCCTATTTCTACTTTAAAAAGAAGAAGCCAGTTACATCCTAGTATCTGTCTACTAAGGCAGCAAGGAGCAGGATTTATTACAGATATAAGCAGAATGCATAGATGTGTAAAATGTATAGCATACATGTAACATTTGTCTCAGTGACAATTAAAAAAACTCCAGTGAGTAAACTGAAAAGAGATTTTCCTTTAAATTCTGAAATAAAAGTCCATGGCACCCCAAATTTTATTTTATATGGTAGGAAATAGTTGAAAATTATTTAAAACTTTCACAACTTAGCCTTTAAAAAAATATTTGCCAGTATTTTCCATTATAAACACCTAACTTTGTGTTCTGTGTTGTGAGTCTAGTCCACCCTTAATGATCTAGAGAAATGGTCTCATTTTCAATTCAGAAACCTGTTCGAAAAAAGTAAAGGGGAGTCAAATATGTAAGTCTGTCTTCTGGTGCTTACTTGCTAGTTTTACTTCTGTAAAGTAACAGCAGAACTAACAGCAGAAAGGCTAAAAAGGAAAGTGCTTAAGAAATGCCTCATCTGCCTTATGAGTAAAATAATTTCTTTGTTATCCAGAAAAACTGTGGAATGCAATAATCTGTTAATAATAGGAAAAAAAAAAAAGAACCCAACAAAAACCATATGTATGTAGGCCATAGAGATTATGCTAAAGGGATAGATACCAGTGTTCTTAGTAAGAACAGTGATGCCTGTTTTGAGTACAGGACCGACTTGCCTGCTGTTCTCTCTTTAGTAACAAGGAAGTTGCTTTACCACGTCCTCCAGGCTCAGGTGAGCTGCTTGGGCTACCCTGTACCTACGCACCGTGATGTGCACAAGCCCAAAAACCCTTCCAGAGCAATCACAAGTTGAGTGCAAAGATTTGCGACTATTCCCGCAGAAGTTAGCTCACATACAGAACAACCCTGCATGCAAAACCAGGCAGATTGCTTCTTGTGGAAGATGATATTGCGAGCTTACAATACTACATGATTTTGCTGTTAGCTCAGTCTGACCTGAACTGATCATCAGCTTCATTAATCCTCAACCTGGAAATCTAGCCAACAGTGAAACAGAGGAGGTTGTTTTACTTGCATGTGACACCATTTGCCCCCATATCTAACCAGTGATGTACTGGTTATCAGAATGCAGTGAGGTTTGCTACTAGCTGTGGGTTTGAAGTAGGAGATCCAAGAAAGTAAGGGAAGGTGAGGTCCACTGAGGTTTTCTTTCAGTAGTTAAGTTTTTTTTTTTCCTCAGATGGTGAAATAGATGGCTTAAACATTATAGCATGTGTAAGTCAGCCCAGATGTATTATAATGAGTAAAGTATATACTTCTTTCTAATGTTGATTCCACCTTTGTTAGGATGAATCCAGAACAATGGAGATTCATGTTGATGTGCCTCAGAGAGCCATGAGAAATAGTTGTTTGCTTGCTTAAAGATTACATGGTATTCTGTGTTTGAAAAAATAGTGAGGGAAACCCACACAACATATGAATCATTAGAAAAAATTCTGAGTAGATGAAACAGGACTTGTTTAGCAAAAACATCAAATACATTTCAAAGTAAATACAGAGTGTAGCTTAAAAAAAAATCTGTTACTATATGACCCTCTCAAACTAATTGACATGAAGTTCTGTTTCATGTGGGTGGCTTGTGATTGAGAAGGATTATTTTTGTTGCACTTGGTAGTACAGAAAGGTCACTTTTTCTCACTTTCTTAAAAGGTACAGTACTGGTTTCTGCCTGAGTACATCTAACCAGGCAGGCTTAGTGCTTTGGTACTTTCTGCTGCTTTTCAGCTGGTAATTCTTCCTCCCAATTTCTTCAGACTATCTGATGTATCTGATATTAGTTTTGTTTTCAATCTAAGTGCATCATTTTCTGCAGTGTAGTCTACAATTTTATTGCTTTCCTGAGACATTAAGTGGAAACAGGCATGGGCTGAGGCAAGAGGAAGCAATTAGACTAAGTATCAAAGCTCCAGCTCTGTACTGATACCAGGTGGAAAATACAAGTAGCAGAACTTGTTAACTGTGTCAGGATGTTTGAATACCAGGGAAAAGGGATGGAATTACACTGTTAAAAATGCCTTGTTGGAGTGTTGTTCGCTCCTTTGTTTGAATTACAGAAATAAATTTCAATTATCCTTTTATTAAGTCATTACTTTAGGTCCAATCTTGCAGACTTTTGGAAGCATTCACTTCTTGTACTCCGTAAAGATGATTTAACATGATATCAATATGCTTCTTTAGTCAAAGTTGACACAGTTGTCTGTTGTGTTCTAGGGAATAAATCCATAGAAAAGAAAATTGATGGAGCCATGTTCTGGCTGTAGTTGTAGCTTGCGTTCTAGATAGTATTAAGGCCTCTGTCATGCACTTAATCAGTTCTGAAGAAAAGAGCTATGGAAATTATATGGAAAACAAAAAAGAGAATTTGTTGGTTTTTTTTTTTTTTTGTTTTTCTTTTTCTTAAAAAGAGTGACATCTGATGTGTACATTTCTGAACATGAAAAGACAGTTATTGCATTAATCCAACACTACCTGTATCAGTAAATATTTAAGTTTAGCAGAATTGAACACATCACCACTGAGGGTTTTTATTTCCCTGGAGTTTTTCATGCTATTCTACTGAAAGGGGGTGTTGCCTTGCTTGCTTTGCAAAATTGTGTCATATGATGTAGTTAGAGTTAATATGTTATGATGAGCATGCTTCCAAAAGTAATAGGTCTTGCCATGAATTACATTGATAAACCATTTTTTGCACATAAATGTCTTCCTTTTTTTTTTTTTTTTACCTCCTGATTCTTTCCTCTTCTAGTTATACCATTAAATGAGCCTGTGGTTCACATGTCAGCAGTGAAATTAGCTTTTAACTACAGGAGGAATCAGTCTCATAAAACAGAACTATGTTTTCAGCTGATGTTTTGGAGTAGCAGATGTGTTCCTAAAGCAGCCTGCATGGGCATAATGCAAGTAAGCTCTTCACCCTTCTGAACAGTGGAAGGTTTCTGTTTCTATACATACCTAAGGAAGAATAAGTTAAAGGCTATACTGGGGACTGACGCAAATACTGTTTATCTAATACAGGCCTTTTAGCACGATCTTTTACTGAACAGTTTTGCAAACAGCTTCAAAAAAAACCAGGGTGGGGCTTCAGATTGGAGCCATTCGAATTTATGCTCTTCAGAAGTGACAGGTGTGTCTGAAAGTCTGGTTGGCTACAGCCTGGCATTAAATGGGCTAATTTTCAGGGAAGTGCTTAGTAATTTCTGAAAATCATACTCCTTAAGCAGAAACCAAAAGTTAGATCCTGAAATACTGACATACCCATTTCTGAAAGCTGGCCTAATAAAAAAGGAATGGATAAGTCACTGTCTCAGTCAGTGGGAATACTTCTGCTTATTACTAATGGATGCTGCATTAGACTCAACATGCCTGTGACAAGCAAATGCTGATATCAAGAAGAATGTACTTCATTTCATAAAAGGAACAGGGAATATTTGTGTTTAAAAGAATAGGTGATGCAACTAGAAAAAGGTCCAAACTATTTTCTAGTTTTCTCTGACTTTTCCTCCTCATTTTTATTATGCAGTTTTCAAGGCTATTAGGTGTGGCTCAGCTTTCTTTCTCTCCTTTGCAACCACCTTCCAATCACAAAAATAATCTGAAGTGGATAACAGCTCTGGCCTTTTGCTCCCAGCTCTCTATTTCTACTACAGTGTGTTGTTTTAATGAAATGACTTAGGTGGTCTCGGTTCAGATCCCAGTTGACTGTAGACTGTATTATAAAACCACTGTGTACAGATTCAGTGGAATTGGCAGCCTTTGCTTGAAATAAATCCAGGGCCAAACAAGCATAAAGAATGAATTATTTCTTGCTTCTAGAGAGGGTCTCTTTAGGTCAGGGTTGAAAGCATTGGCGGGCCAGTGTAGGGAAGCTTCCACTCCAGCTGCCTGCATTGAAATTAGGCTGTCGATAAATAGAGGACTACAGTTTTCAGGACTGCCAACTCCTTAACCTTCATTAGCACAAATATTTGCTCAGGGTTTTATGAATGTTGTATTTTCAATGTCTACTGTTATATGTCATTCCTAGAATGATACTGTTCGGCACAAAATATTAGGGAGTTGTCTTTAACAGACATGCAGAAGCATGAGTAAGGTATACAAGATTCTGCAATTTTCAAAGATAAGTTTCTGCAAATTTCTCAGAGTATTTCCTCTTGTATATGTGTGTTGGGTTATATGGTAAAGAGGTAGCATCAGTTTTTCCTTTATAAAAAAATAAGCAGGGGCCCCACAGGGACTCATAACCTGACTTCAAAAAACTGCTTTCTTAAGCCACTCCTTATGGCAAACTAGGGATCCCTGGAGACCCAGGTTAGTCTGTGGTCTTAGCAGGGTTTTCTCCTGGCCCACCAGGTCTGGTGCAAGCACAGGTAGTCCTAGGCATAAATAACTCTTGATTTTAATGAAAAAGATTTATGTGGTCATAAAGGAAAAGTTTCCCTGTAAGCCAGTTCTGTACATACCTAAATACCTAGCCACATATGCACAGAGAAATACTGTCTTTTTATAAGCCTATATATATATATATATATACACATTCTTCCACCACATAAACAATAGATGGAAAAAGCTCTTACCACAGTGTACATTCACTTGCTGGAAGTGTCTTGTCAGATGCACATAGATTTGACCTAGTGTTTGGAACAGATTAAATGAAAAAATTGGAAGTGAATATCCCATAAATAGATAAAACACAGAAAAGAACCTCAGTTTTTTCGAAGAATAGCATTTTGGTGTTGGATTATAGGACTTTTTTGTGGCTTTAAATACAGTGCAGCATCAGGGTTAGAGAAGTGTGGATCTAATGCTTAAGTTAGGATGATCGGTTGAAAATACTTTTTCTTTTGCACCAGGAAATCTCTCATGACTCTCATCACCCTACAAGCAGAGCTTGATCATAGACAAGGGGCACTTGAACTCTCCCCTAATGACAGCTGCTTTGGCAGATTTCAAGGCCTCTGATGGCCATGTCCTAGCTTGCAGAATGAGTCAGATGTTGAATCTCTCCATTCTTTTCCTAAGCAAAATATAGAGAGGATTTAAAATAGCATCAACAGTAAAAACTTAGTTATATTGAAATTTCAACAAATTTTAACATTGTCTTAAAACTGAGGATTTACCCAAACTATGGAGGACTTCACAATGTGAAGCAGATGCCTTGTTAGAATAATAAGACAGTCATAGCTAGGATCATCTAATTCCATAAGAGAGTTAGGGATTGTCGAGTATTTTTTCAGACTTACTCTAAAGACATGGAAGACCTGGCAGGCTTTGAGCATGTAAAATTTTCAGGTCTGAAATAGAAACAGGAATGTTCAAAAGCAAATATGAACTGAGCACAATTCCTCCATATTTGGCTAGATGGAAGAGAAACATTTGATCTAGTGATCAGGGGAAGAAAGGTGATAAGGTCATTATCTCCAGTGGAAGAGGAAAAAGAAGGGGAGGACACACTGGTAATTGTTCTTCAGGTGATACTGTTTCAGTATCTTCTCCATGCAGATAACTTTGTTTATTTTGTTACTTTTTTTATTTTTTTTATAAAAGCATATTGCTAAGATAGCAAAGGTACAAGTGACAAATGCCACCAGCATGCGCCCAACAGTAATTGCATAATAAATGGCTGACGATTTTATTATAAAAACCCTCAGAACTTATTTTCAAATGTTTTAAAAAGCAGTTTCACCAGTCATAACATGATTCATAGTTGCCGTGCTAAGGAATAGGTACCTTAAACAAAGGAAAATCCAGCAATGCAAGAGCCGATCTAACTTTGAATCTTTGAGCAAATGATCTTTAAAGGCACTCTCCAACTGAAATTATTCAATAATTTTATGACAGCAGGATTTACTATAATTGGTGTTCTCATGATATGATGTTAAGTGTGTAGGTAGAGAGGTGTGTAAAATGGTTGGGCTAGGAGAGTGTTCTCTGTATATCTGTTGCAATTGTAACCCTAGGACTAGCTCAAAATGAATGTATAGAACCAAGTCAGAATAATGTGCTGTGCTTTTCTGTCCATACTTTTAACTTTTTTGAGAAGTACTGGAGGAGGAAAAAAGATGGCAAAACTTTTTTTAAAGTTGTTTGGAGGCACCTATGTAAGTGCTTCTAAAATTGCCCCTGAATGAACATGGAAAAAAGCCATCTCTGGCTGCATAACACTGAAACTGTTCCCCAGTGTCCTTCAAGCTCAATTTCTTGCTCAGGAATTAGGGTAAATTTGTGGAGTCACCACATACAACAAACAGTTATTAGTATAGGATATAGAGAAGGTAAGATTTCTCAGTATGCATTCCCCTTACTTCTTTACATTCCCAGACTAGGGTGCTATGCACAGTTCTTTTCCACTCCCTTTCATTAATTTTGTTTTATTTACAAAACAAATTCTAATGTAGCATAGAATTTATTTTGAAACTCTCCTCAAGTGGCTTTTCGCTTGTAAGACTGCACAGCCTATACCTTAGATGCTGCATCCCAGGGACCCATTCCTCTCTCCCTTAAATACAGAGGCAGTGAGTCATCCATAGCCCTTTTCCATCCCTTCCAGTCTTAGCTGAAAGATTGAAATGTTTCAAGCATGTCATACTATGACAAGGGCTTATTAGGAAAGAAGAAAATACACTGTGCATTTTCTTACATAAGAATGCATAGAAATATATACATACAGTCGTTCTGTAGTGCAGCCTTATGCACAGTGGGTTATTTTGCTTAATCTATATTACATTAAATGGGTTCATTTCAGGTCCTCCTTCAGAAGGATTTTTTTTCTTTTTCCACCAAAGATCTGTAATCCAAACATCTTATTTTATTATTTGAATATCTCTTTCAGTAGACTTGCACATGCATGTCAGTAAAGCATAGCACAAGTTCCATGAGTTCTGCTTGGCAATAGAATCTCTTAATTTTCACTAATCACTGAATAGTTGAGGTTGTAAGGCAGCTCTGGAGATCATCTAGTCCAACCTCTCTTTGCTTAAAGCAGGATTAGCTAGAATAGGTTGTTCAGGGCTGTGTCCAGTCAAATCCTGAATATGTCCAAGGATGAAGATTCCACATCCTGTCTATGTAACCTGTACCAGTATTTGATAATCCCTACAGTAAAAATGGCATTTCTTATGTTTCAGTGGAATTTCCTGTATTTCAGTTTGTGCCTGTTGTCCTGTCACAGGGCACCACTGAGAAGAGTCTGGCTCAGTCTTCTTTACTTCCCTGTCAGGTGTTTATAAACATTGATGAGTTTCCCCTGAGCCTTCTGTTCTTGACGCTAAATGAACCCAGCTGTCTTCACTTCTCCTCGTATGTGAAATGCTCCAACACCTTAATCATATTCATAGGAGCTCTCTGGACTTACTTTGATGTGTCCATGTTGAGCACTAGATGCCCAAAGAAAGAATAAGCTGCCCTCAAATGTACAAGATTTTTGCTTCAAAACACTGTCTCCAGCCTAAAAGAATCACTGCCATGTCCTGAAAGCAAATTCACATGGGCTTGGAGGTGATAGCCTTTGGAAGGATTTATCTCACATCCCCTAGAAATCACAGATAGATATTTTTGATCATCTTTACAAAACTCATTGGCAGATATTCTTTCTCTGGTTGTAGATTATGGGTACAGAAAAGAAGCTGACCTTTACTGGGTTCAGTGGCCTAGCTGTAATCCAGTAGTAGTAATGATTAGTAGAAGTACTTTATGGGACCTCAAGTGCTGCAGTAGCACAAAAGAGGAGGTTTAGTCTCTCCAGTAGTTACAGCTCAAAACCTTCATTCATAGACTATTAGATTAAAGCAGATTTTTCTGTCCATATGTACATGCTCCATTAGAATTCCTATCCTCATTATTTATATTATTAGGATGACTAGCAGTGGTGGGTCTGTTCCTACATCTGTATTGCAAGCCCCATTCATTCAGGCAGTGAGCAAGTATAGATCTGAAGCAAAGATCGAAAGGTCTTAGTAAACGGAAGGGACTGAAGAGGGAAACAGAGGCATGGGAGTTTTAAGTGAGTTTCCTTCAAGCATTACAAGAGATCAGCCTTCCTGAGTAGCAGGCCTGTACTCAGTCCAGTAGAGCAGTCTTTGAAGGCACAACTTAATCTGAATACTACTACATCTGCAATATTATTTTGTTGGCAGCTACTCACAATTTATTTAAAATGGATTTCTGATTAAAAGCACATATGATAACGAAAAAACTTTTCCAGGAGTGAGAAGATGGATTTCTGAAAATCAGAGCTTAGGTGTGAAATCTTATTCACATACACTCAAAATACTTCTTTTCATAAGTAATGCTTAATTCCAGCTTAAAATTTGTTGTTTCAGCAAATGCTTTTGCCAGAAAATTAATTGTGTGAAATTCATTGAAAGCATGCCTAGAAGGAGAATGCAACATTCAAGGGCATTTCTTTTAAAAATCTAATGTGCTTTGGTCATTAAAAAAGAAAAAAAAGATACTCTTGCTGTCTAACTTGGGTCTCTAATCACACAGAATTACATTGTTCAGAACCACCATCTGTGTAGACCATATGGGTGATGACAAGTGGTAAGTACAGCACTACGTAATAGTAGGGTTTACCCTGAAAAATACCATGAAGTTATATAACTATATCATCTGCTAAGCCACAGTACAGATACATGGTAAATACTTGGGGATCTATTTGGAGGTAATTATCAGGTGAGCTGCAAGGACTGGTCTTGTTCAACATCTTTGTCAGTGACATGGCCAGTGGGATTGAGTGCACCCTCAGCAAATTTGCCAATGACACCAAGCTGCATGGTTCGGTTGATATGTTGGAGGGAAGGAATGCCATCCAGAGGGACCTTGACACACTTGTGAGGTGGGCTGATGCCAACCTGATGAAGTTTAACCATGGCAAGTGCAAGGTCCTACAGCTGGGTCAGAGCAATCCCAGGCACAGCTACAGGTTGGGCAGATATGAGATGGTGGTGTTCAAGGGCAGGTTGGACATAGCCTTGGGTGACATGGTTTAGTGTGAGGTGTCCCTGCCCATGGCAGGGAGGTTGGAACTAGATGGTCTTAAGGTCCTTTCCAACCCTAACTATTCAATGATTCCGTGATTCTATCTACTGTACTTGACTCTAATGTTCAAACTCATCCTACCGAATAACAGACATTGAAGTCATTGCTATGCCCTTATGCCCCTGCTGTGATAAGCAGAGAGAGAAAACAACTAGCTCAGGGCTTAGGCAGGATGAGTCACCCCCTCTTGTCTGAGCACTAATGATTGGCATCTCTTTTATCTTTGATTAGTCCAATGCCCATAGTTAGATTAGTTGAGTTGAAGAGTAAATATTTGTGGCATGTAGCTGTAACAAGATACTAGGGCTCAAATTGAGCCAGCATGCACAGCCTCCTTAGCACTTTATGTAGGCATTGCTGTGAGGAAGTCAATTCTTTATCCCCAGATGACTCCTTCAAACATCCCCTTATGTGCAGATGTGAAGAGGAGTGACAGTTTCTCCAAAGTGAGAGAATTTTCAAATGTCAAGAAGCTTTATTTTTTTAATGTGTTAAACCATATAAAATCCCCAGATAATATGCCTCATAAATGAAATGAGCCTAATTAGTAGGAAGGTAATGAGAGAGCATTTACAGAGGTTGCATCCCAAGGTCCAGTAACTGCTATGGAAAACGTGTGAGAGGGGTGAAAACTGCAATCTGCTTTGTTCCTCTAGCACTGGCATACATAGATGTTAATTAACCCCGGCAAGGGCAACTTTACAATGGCAAAATGAGAATAAAAATGTTAAGGGACTATGACCTTCATCTTTCCTTTCTCTGCCCTATACCTCCTGTCATTGTCCCTAGAGTGGCAAGAGCTTCTTACAGCTACACCAACCAGCCTGTGTATCTGTAGCAGTACCGTAGCTCCATCCAGCTTTCCCTACATTGCAGCCCCACACTGATATACTTAGTTTCAGATGATTTTCCCAGGAAAAGTTTAAGGGCTACTGGGGCAACCTAGAAGTCCCTTTGGCATAAGTCATCAAGGTTAAGTAGGTATCCAACTCCTTTTAATTGACAGTCAATTGTCCATCTGCAAATGCAGAAAATAGCACTTCTTGAGGTTACAGTATTGGAAGTGTAAGTCTGATGATTTTTTGAGCACTTGTAATACAAAGGTATGGAAGGTTGTGTGAGGATTTAAAACAGACTATTTAATTAGAATGCTGTCTATGACAGCAGAAGTAGAAGCTATTATGCTGGTAAAGGATCCAAATGGCAAATTTGTGTTCTGAGTTACTTAAGCTTGAATAGAAATAAAAGGTCTCATTTTAAACTCATCTGAGTTGATAGGGTCCTTTCCCTTGACTTAATAAGTGTCTATACTGAGCTGAAAGTTGAATCTTGAAATGAAATTTTGGCATATGGGCAACTGAGTTTTTAAAAGTATGAATTTGCAGTTTATCAAAATATCAAGTAGATACTGCTGATGAAACAGCATCTGCTGTGTACTAAATCTTAAGGTACTTAGTGAAACACAGATGTCTCTTGAAAGGGTGATCAGGGGACTGAAGCATCTCCCCTATGAAGATAGAATGAGAGACTTGGGGCTGTTCAGCGTGGAGAAGAGAAGGCTGCGTGGAGACCTCCTAGCAGCCTTCCAGTATCTGAAGGGGACCTATAGGGATGCTGGGGAGGGTCTTTTCGTGAGGGACTGTAGTGAGAGGACAAGGGGTAACAGGTTCAAACTTAAAGACGGGAAATTTACATTGGATATAAGGTAGAAATTCTTTACAGTAAGAGTGATGAGGCACTGGAATGGATTGCCAGGGAAGTTGTGAATGCTCTGTCACTGGCAGTGTTCAAGGCTGGGTTGGACATAGCCTTGGGTGACATGGTTTAGTGTGAGGTGTCCCTGCCCATGGCAGGGAGGTTGGAACTAGATGATCTTAAGGTCCTTTCCAACCCTAACTATTCTATGATTCTAAGGACAAACCTCTTGAAAGTCAGACCCATGTTGAAAAAGTCATCCATTTGCTCAGCTTTTATCAGTCAACACTTACACCTGAATCACTACAGGATCTCTTGGAAATGGCAAAGTTCAAAATGCTTGAAGTAAGTGCAACTGAAGGAATATATGATCAAATCAATGCTCACTGTAAAAGAAGCATCTGTGTTTATGTACTGATTGAAGTAGCTAGATGTAAAGAAAATGAAATGATGAGTAGATGCAGTGACTCAAGTATAACTAACGAGAAATCAAATAAGATAAAAAAATGAAGAAAAACATGGATGTCAGCTGTCACAAAGGAAAAAAAATATGAACAAGCATGTGTAATGACAAAACAGGTATGTTGCATGTAATTGTGCTAATCTGATGCTCATCAGATTATTATGGATAAAAATCAGATAGGGTGCCAAGGAAGGCTTTCTTCATTTCCTCTCAAAACTTAAATTTTGCACATCTGCACTCTTTATCATTTTGTTCTTGGTCCAGTATTGAATATGTGCATTAATTGCACTTCAACTACCTTTGAATTTTTCACTAGCCTAATTACTCTTAGATTTTTGCTCATGTTTAGCCTAAACTTTTCCTTCCTTTGCTTATGGCCATTAGTTCTTTTTCTGTTTTCTTCTGAGACTTGGTATCATTTCCTTCCTTCATTTACATTGTTACCTTGAAGATATTTGCAGCCTATGTTCATTTTCCTCCTGAGATTTGTTTCTCCTGTGTTGCTCTTTTCAGTCCCTTTCTTTTTGGTTCTCTTTCCCTAATTTGTATGCTAACCATCTGTTTTTATCAGTAGTACAGCTAAGCACTCTGACTAATTTTTCATGTGATCTTTTTCTCATATGTTAAAAACTAACAGTTAAGTAGCAGAACTGACCTTAAAATGCTGAGGGACAATTCCACAAAAAATACTGCATAATAGTCTTTCTTTTATCACACTCTTTTGTGCTTTTAATGTCCGTCAACAGCAAACCATTTCTATTGCTAAGCTAGCTGCTGCAGCCCAAAAAAATAAATCTATAGTCTTCATTTTTTTTCATGTAGGACTTTATATCCCCATTTCTTTAATTTCTCATTGATGCACATCTTATTTGCAAGCTACCCAGACTTGCATAGATTCTGCATAACTTGTAGTACATACTGAGTCTGATGCATGCATTTGAGCAAGCAGGCAGTCTGCGCTCCACAATTAAAACACAGGAATGCCATTCAGTGTGCATGTCCTGCTTTGGACGCTTTTCCACTTAAGAAACACCAGGCCAGGTTTTTATCTATATTTAAGCACATTGACTTGTATGTAGATGTCTGACAGGGTTTTCAGAAGTGGCTAGGCAGGCTGAGTTCCTAATCCTAATTTTCCTAATTTTACTGGTTTACACCTGAATTTCTTCAGATATCTGATGCCTGTTCGTAAGTTTGATGGGTGGGAACTACCATTTCTCTGTATATAGTGCTGAGAAAAGCAGCCCTGCCCTTACCAGTTAGTAAGGTGTGCCAATCTGAAAATGCCTCACAGCAGCAAAACAAAAACAGAACTATGCCAAAGATCTATGCAGTGGGAATTAATACAGTGTAGAAGGAGCCAAGCAAAAAGAAAGCATGCAATCAGTTCATCCGCGGAGGAGAAAGAAGAACTGATGATCAAAACACTTTCATTTAGCACTTCAAGATGAGGCATTGTTTTTCTGTTCTTTGCATATAAAGTGATTAATAATATCTCCAAATAAAGAAACAGGTTAGATGTACAAAAAAAGTGCAAGAATATACTTTTCTTGCAATCTCTGGCCAAATACTTATTTATAAATAATATAGGGACAGACGTAATCTGAGAAGACTGCTTGCGTTGGCAGTACAGTGCCAGGGAATGGGAATCTCAAATCTGTCAGAAAAAGAAATGTGTATAGTAACCCACAAGCTTGAAAGATACAGTTCTTTTGCCCTGAACCCCCTGTTGTCACTGGCTGCTGTTAACTGGAGGGTTTGGTTTCAGTGTTTTGAGAATCCTCAAGCAATCTTTTACAATGCAAGTGAGAAAATGACATCCCTCTGATGATGCGGCCAGTTTTCTGCATCAGCATGATTGTATGAGAGCGCTGTACTTAGTTATATCGATTTGTCTCTGAGAGCTCTTTCTGCCACATAAATCTTATTGTAAATCTTTAAAGATCTTGCCCCAGAAGGCCACTACATTTTCTTTCTCAGAAAAAGAAGCAGAGCCAGGAATTCATTTCTCAAAGTTTTAACTAGAGTAGTCCATTTATGAGGCAGATCTGAATGCAGCTCTATTTTACATTTTGAAACATTTAAAATAACTTCTGCACTTTGTGATTAACCTTCACATCTAAGCAGTGCTACAAAGAGTTGCATCTCTCTCTCCTCCCTTTTCCTCTTAGTTTGAGAGCCTTGAATAAAGAAAATCACCTTTCTGTTAGATGGAGGAACTTGAGGAAGCATTGTACTTATTGTAGCTCAAGCTTTAAGTACAATAGGCACCACATTATAAAGATTTAATTTGTGCCACTCAGGCTAAAAAGGCTGTTAGGGCTTCACTCATGAAATTTTGCTTTTTGAATAACTAATTTTTTTAATAGATAAATATTTTAAATTAAGAATTAGGTTTTTCAACTCATTTCTTCTAGCCTATGTATAAGTAAATGCAAGAAAACATAAGAAGTTTGATCTTTCTTTTTCCCTTGACAAATATTAAAAAAAATAAATTAAATTAAATTAAATAATTAAAATAAATTTAAAAAGATGTTTATTTGGTCAGAATTACTGGCAACGCAGAAAGAGCCTTTTTGCGTAAACACATGCACGTGTGAGTTTTAGGTTGTTCAGATACAGAACAGCATGTATGATGGGGCTACAAATGTTCCAGTAATGATAAATGTTTGGTAATATTATTATTTTTTTCCTCTTTAATAACCTGGCAAATTATTCCTTGTCTTGCTCTGTCACTCTGAGATTGTCTGTCCATGCACTGCAGCAGGAGACGTGAGACTTCATTTCCTTCTCCTCTTTTTTCCTTCTCAGCAAACTAATTCCAAGATCTTTTGCAATCAATATATGCCAAAGAAAAAGTCATTTATTTATTCAAACTACGCATTCCAGTGCATCTTAAATATAATTGCCATGCAGGAAAACAAAGCTGACATCATAAAACCAGGAGATGGCAAGCAACTTCCTACAGGTGCAGCACCACTGACAAGAAAGGAGGATATTGCATTAGTTCAGGAGGTAGTAAGAAATTAAACAGGCTACCATTTTGTCATTTACTGCAGAGAGATACACCAGGACATTTGTATGGAGACAGCTTCAAAGTGAATGCTGCACTTGTCCCATCAATGGAGCAAGTTTGCGAACATGGCACTAATTGTGCTAATGAACTCTGGCCTACTATATATTCATATTTTTGTGAGTTCTTTCTTAAGTTTGTCTAAGTATTCTTATTCTGACTTTATGGTAAATTAGTAGACTTTGCTACAGAAATGGAGGAGAAATCTGACTCAGTGAAGCAGCAGGGTTTTTGAAGACTGAAGTGGGCAGTGCCTGACAAAACATTGTAATTTTGTCAGGAGAATGAATTCTCATACCTGCAGCATATCAGCATGTCTTCATAAGCGTGGAAGGTTTTTTTTTCAAACAACAGTTCAGTCTGACTACAGTGTGAATTCTTGTCCCAAACCTGAAGAATATAAGGCACCAATCTTTCCCAGATTTATGCATATATTTCATTTTATGTACCAGGACCAGGGCCTTTATTTTCAGCGAACCCACTGACTGAATAGTCATAAAATACTAAGAAATTCAAAGTCACTTTCTGAGCCCCCATCAGATTCAAGAACCAACTCCATGTTTTGTTGAGCAGCCTTTGAATTTCTGAGTACTCACTCCTTCATCAGCTCTTGTGTGCCTGCGATATTAGTGGCTCATGTTTATGGGAGAGATGTAAATATGTCCACTAACCCTATATGACAGTCCAAGTTATATTTGCATCAGAAATAAAGTTCCTCCAGCTGACTTTCAGCACTCTTTTACATTTCCTGCAGTGCCCTTTTGTCCTTAGGTGAGACAAACACAGACAGACTTGTCTCCCTTCTCTATGGTTGGTACCAAGAGGATGGAGACATACAAAGAAAGCACTAGCTGGCAGCTGTTTTCAAAGGAAAGAAAGGCGCTTCCTGAAGCTACTTTCTAGGCCTTTCTTTCAGTGCTGGTGGAAAGATATTTGTATCCTTTCCTTTACTCAACAGCATTCACACCAAATAAAAAAATGTGCCTTATTTGCTAAAGGGCCGAGAAAGACTTCTGGTAGCAATAGACAAGGTGGAGTAAAATGATAAGACTGAGTTATTATTAGCATAACAGCTTTACATATATATAGCTAGTGTATAGTGTAAATGTGTATGAATGTATGTAGGCCAGAGGATAAAAGGAAGTGCAAGAACAAGAACTGAATGAAATAAAAGTTTGCAGTTCAGCTGTGGTCTGGTTGGTCTAGAGGCTGGGTGAGCAGGAGAGATGGCCAGAGCTGGCACAAAGCAAGCACTGCCTGCAGCAGGGACATGACCTTGCAGTGGAGAGGAAATTAGAGAGAGCAGGGAGACAGCTGAGAGGATTTGATGATGTCTCAGCTGACATACAATGAGGATTGTTGTTGTTGGATTTTTTTTGTTTTGTTTTACAAGTTAATTGTTAACGAGCAATAAAATGAAATGCTGAAGATTTAGCACAATGTTTTATATATTATGGTTCTCCTGCCAGAGAGATCTTTGCTTGCATTTGGTTCTTTTATTTCATAGTCCTCAGGAACATCATCTTTAATCTGAGTCCCTTTGTCCTCTGCTGCACTTCATGCTGCTCATGAAACAGTTAACCTGTACTGTCTTTCAGGAGCCTCATTTTACTCCTGCCAGAATCAGTGATAAAATTCTGATTGCGAAAGTGAGTGAGCCCATGGGCCAGATGGGTATTTGGTATCAAAACATTGGAAAGACTCTTTCTGCAATAAAAAGCTATATGAAGTATTTGTTCTAAAGACAAATGCCAATCTCTTGTCTCCAGGGTATTTGTAATCAATATTATATTACAGGTTGATTAAATACCAAGATATTAGAACAGTGAATCTCAAAATGTATTTTTGGCTTTCCTTTGTTTCTCAAAACAATTGTAAAAAACGTTTAGAGAAATGTTGACAATACCAGAAAACAACAAAAGCAAAATAGCAACATGGTTACTGCTTCTGAATGTGCAAACTTGACAAGGGGGAAACACTCACCACTGGGTCAGGTCTTTGCAGATGCTGCAGATGGGCAAAATATCATAACCTTGTGGGCTAAATATTATGGCCATTTATCTTGCATTCTGCGCAAGTAGGCAGTAGAACAAGTGGAATAATTTCTACACATAGCTTATTAGACTAGAATCCATTATGTTAATAAAAAATGGGTGCCTCTCAAAAAGTCAGTGGCATCCACAGGAAGAAAAAGGTTGAAATCTGCTATCTTCATGTTGAAATATAGGATGTGTGTGGAAATAAAAATTCTAGATTTGGTGCATTTGACATTCACAAAAGATGGTTAAGCAAGTGAATGAAGGCCATGTGAAGAGGCATGGCTAACCCAGCTATAATTTGAAGCAGTAACACATGGCTTGGCCCTCTTGTTCCTTTTTATCCCTTTAGGCTTTCTCTCTTTGTCAACAGGTGTTAGGTTCATGTCCATCTGAACATGAGTAATAAAGTCTGGGACTACTGTGAGAAGGAGGTGGAGAGAACCTGGCTCCATACTCTATAGGTAGGTTGGGCCATCAAAATGCCCAACAGTGAGGGGGGTAAGAAATGTAATGAAATGTAAACAAAATAAGTAACAAGGTGAAGAGTACTCCCTCTGTGAGTTGCCAGTAAGCATACTTACAGAAAAGCTGAGTTGGAGACTGAGCCAGTTGGACCCCCACTTTCTCTTGCCCCTCCACCAGTTTCTTCACACTTTCACTTCCTAGAGCTCTTTTATTCAATCCTCTTTTCAGTGACTTGTTACCAAAGTTTAGGTTTGTTCTCTGGGGGCATTTTTTGTTTTATTTTGTTTTATTAAAGGAGGTTTGAGAGTTTGTTTGTTCTAATAAGCTGGAGTTGTAATTGGGAAATGGGTTAAGCTTGCTTCCAATTAAGATAATTGACATGAAATACCCTATTGCATTGTGAGAGAGAGAGGGAGAGAGAAAAATAAGTTCCCCAGCTGAGCTGTAGAAAAGAGCAGCTTTGTCTAACAATGTAGGTGGAAGCAGATGTTTAGAAAAATAAGTAAAAGCAATCAGGAGGGGATTTATTAATTTGTTTATTAATTATGATGCATGCATGAGCAGACAGCAAAGTTCTGAGTTAAGAAAGTTCCAGCAGGGGTTATAAGGAAAGCTGTATAAAGGGGGCCTTGATTGGTTATACACACATATATATATATTAAGGAGGAACTACCCCAAATTTTTTTTTTTAAGATTTAGGTCAGCACATCCCCTTGATCTTTGTAAGTTTTTTCTCTTTTGTTTAAATAGAGTAAGATACATTATAAGGTCCTATCAGGCCATGAGTATCTATCTCCATAGCTAGTAAAAACACACATGACTTTGTGCATGTTGTGGTTTGCCAAGTTTAAAAGTGCATGATGAGTACTAGAGCAATTCTGAATAGCGATGGAGCACTCCTGACAATGCTTATGTTTGCTTTTCAATTTGTGGGGAATAAGGAAATCAGCTCTTCTGGTTGGAGGGACAGAGATGCTTGGGGATCTGACATGGGGACAAACAGCCACTGTGAACCTGTTAGAGTGGTCAGTTCTGAGAACACAAAATGAAGAGGGTGCTTAATTGGTAGATAGCTGTCTGTGCTAAAAAAAGGGGAAATATATACTAGTGCCGGTAAGAAAAAGGAAAGGCTTCAAAGGCTTTAGCTGAGAATATGTGCTTTTTAAATTTTAAAATGTTTGTACCTTATCCAAGGAATTTGGACTTCATGTACAACATCAAAGGTAACACTATCAGAGATTAAAACTGGAAGGGCCAACACAGAATTCACTTGTCTGCTCATGTAAATGATCATTCCTGCAATTTTTATGTAAATATTAAAACATCAATTAAATGTATTGTTCTTTTCTTCAGTTTCCTTGTATGAGCTGTCCTTGAAATTCAACAAGGACTGGTTAAGTGTTTTTAAAGAAAGAGACTGTAGACTTCAGTGGCTAACTTGCCTCTGTGTTGACTTTGGTAGCATCAAGGAAAGATGAATATGGGGGTGGATTGTGTTTTGTGTGTTGTTTGTTGGGGGAGAGATATGTAGATAAATCTGATAAATTAATGTCTGAGAGTCAAACATGTTTTCTGGATGAAGCGCCAGCCTTTGGTTGGCTTTTCTTTGTGGTTGAGGTGCTTTTTGATACTCAATCAAATAAGATAAGAAATACAACAGATTTCTCTTTCATGCAAGTAAAAGTGGCAGGGTCCTTCTGTTCTGCTTCTGGCACTCAAGGCCTCAATAGACATGGAGGGCTGCAGAGCCTGGATCATGACTCAGCAGACGGATAACCAGGGTTGCTGCCCCTGTCTTCATTTAGAAGCTGAAAAGCCCAAGCTGATGTTTCGTGAAATTTTGTAGGGCTGCTCTAATGCAAAATGTAACAGATCCAAGAGATGGGGTAACTGCAGGCTCTCCGTGTTTGCAATTTTAAGGGTCTGTGGGTATGTGCATCATCCACATATAGTGTAGTGCTTAGTTTATGTGATTTGGTGTTCAGGTAATGAGATTTTTTTTGGGGGGAGGCAGCACTTACCACAGAATAGTGATCCTACTGCTCTTACAACATGTTGAAAGCCAGACACAAATGGCACTTGAAAGACTGAATCAATTTAACCATGTGTCTTAAAGTGATAATGGAATCCTTTCAAAGACTTATTTCTATGATAGTGTTGTAAATATAAAACATGGAATTAGAAAAAAAAAAAAAAAACAAGTTAGAAAAACCAATTTATTAAGTAGTATCATATAAATAACTTGTTACAAAAATCAATTTGCAAAAAGGCAAATTCACTTTGTCTGTGAGAAATTTTTGTTCAGATTGGTTTCTCCTTAAATCCTTAAATTTCATTTTTCCAACCTCCAAAAAGAAGCCAGTACAGTGAACAGAAAACATAAGGAGAGAGTGCACACTTGTCACCTGATCATGACAAATTGCCCATCCATGCTGCAGGAGAGATAATTGTTACAGCATGGATCCCTTTGCAGTGCAGGAAAGCTTCTAGGCATAAATCTCCTGGGTGACAAAAAACTTATAGCATGCAAATGTCCCTCTAGGCTGAGCAGTGACCAGACCCATCTGACGCTGAAGCTCCCTTGGCACAACCAGGGATGGCAACACCAGGGACTGTGGGCCTGGAGCATGCCAGCAAGTAAATCTTTTCAGATGGAGGCATCAGTTTCAATTTATGATTGGAAGTATTTTAATTAAAAAAATCAATACTGAAAAGTATTTATTTTAAGGGTTTAAAAATCACAAATTACAATAGAGTTTGCCAGATTGATTTTGTTAAGCAACACAGTTAAGATGCACATAGAATTTATTATAAGGCCTTTCTTTTAATTTTTCAAAGCAATGAATGTAATCACAGAATTAAAACAGTACAGTGTGATTCTGAAGAAATTTTTATGTGTCAAAATCCACAACAATTTTGTGTTTGCAGTGTTGTTCCTTTGTTGTGTTCACCTGAATGCTTAATAATTCTATACATTTGTTTCTTTAATAAACACTAAGGTAATAGATCATAGAAAACTAAAAGCTTATAGAAAGTGTCTCCAGATATATTTACATAAATAGTGCAGTCTCATAGGAAAGGTCAAAAGCTCATGGGAGTGGAAAGGATTTCTCTGTATGCTGGACTTATGCATTAATTTGTCAAATTGACTTCATAGAAGGAGAAATTTGAAGTTAGCAGCTCTTAATTTTTTTGTTCATTATTTTTTTTTTTTTTTCTGAAAACAAGAGACATACAGGAAAAAATAAAAGATCAGGTTCTGTAAATACTCCTTTGAAATCCAGTAACTCTATGCATAATATGACATGTTTGTGGCTTTTAAGTGCCATGGACCTGCTTTGTGTGTGACTTACTACCTGCCTCCCAACCCCCCATTCAAATTCATTTTCTGTTGTTCCTGAAACTCCCATTTCTCCCACTTGCGCTCCCTGTAACCCCCAACATGGCTTTTGGATATTTACTGCTGAATTTTATGAACTGTTCAGGAAAGTGTTTAGTGTATGACAAATGCAGGTTTGGGCTCAAGTGTAGTATTGTGTGTAAAATGATGGACAACATCAAGATTGTTTCAGCTGTGCCTAAATAAAACTACTGAAAGGAGGTATAAAGCTACATCAAAACATTTTGTGGCTGCTGTGGGTTTTTTCCCTCCTTCTAGACCAATGCATGAGGCTGTAGACATTAAATATGCCTTTGTTCCTGTTTAAGTACAGAAAAAAATCTCTAAGAAAACAAGCTTTTCTGAAGACTGAACTGAAAATATTCTAGCTTTGACATTTATTGAAGGAGGCCGCTGTTTCACAGGTCTAGGGGGGTTGGAAAAAAGCCCTGCCTTTCACTACTTGCAACATAGTTCATACTTATTGGAAGTAACATAATGACTGTTAATTTGTCACCTCTCATTTGATAAGGGTGCTCAAACTGCACCGCTAATTGAAACACAAATGGGCAGGGGCTGGCAGCACCCAGCTGAGATAGTGGTCTTCTGAAACACTTCAGTACTTATAGCCAAAGGAAACATGGAGAGATTTAAAACAGATGGTGGCAGAAAAAACTAACACAGTGGTGTTTGTGAAGTTACCTGCTCACTAACTGTAATTCACTCTGCAGAAGGCCCTCACGATAGATCAGCTGCCAAAATTTAACATGTTTTAATAATAAAGACAAAGGGACTTTCCCAGAGTTCTGCATGTAAATGGACTAGATTTAATTTTCTTGGCCTGAAAAAGATGATGTCTTTCTTCCTATCCATGCAAATCTCCCTTTGGCTGCTGTAGGAAATCTGGAAGTGTTAGAAGTGACTGTGCACCATTGGTCCTGCTCAGAAGGGATGCCTAGTTTTGAAACATGGCCAGCTTCCAATGTTCATCATTTCCCTTCTTTTTATTCGTACTGTACATGTGCAGACAAACATTTCCAAAGCCATTTCTCCCTGCTCTACTTCTTTATGACCATTCTGCTTTTTATGGTACTACAGATACTCAGTTAGTTTGGTTTTGTGAGACTTTTCTGTTAGTTTTCTGGCAGAGAAATGGAAATGTGCCTTATACTGTTGCCCGGTATTTCCAAAAGTGCATTATTTGAAGATTGCCTCTCCCAGTCCTGTTTAACAGTTAGGAAACCCCTGTCTATAAAATGAAATAAGACCTAACAACTAAAAAAGTAAAAAAAAAAAGTAAAAAAATCAGAAAAATAAATCTGTTTCTTAGAACAAATTTAGAAAATACATGTCTTGGTACAGGTGGAGTGTTGTTCTTCTCCTCAGAATATTTCCTAGCAATTTTTTTACCAGCAATAACTTCAAAAACAAGGACAACTTGTTTTTCTCATGGTTAGACACATCTTCACCTATGTCAGGTTTGGGAACATACCCCAGTCCTGTGTACTATTGGTAGAACTGTGTGGGAACCCCAAATTCCCTTGTCCAGAGCTTGCTGGATGTTTCTGTCTCAGCTATTTTTCAAGCACTTGTCTACATAGAGAGATTTCCTGGCACAACTACATTGGAGGCACGTGTGGCTGGTGTCTCTCCATATTAGTGCTGCTATGGGATCGAATCAGTTTCAACTCGAAATATTCTTCCGGAGTAAAAAAAAAATATCATCTTTTATGGAATAAAGTAGCTGTTTTGGGAACTGAGATGAAATAGCCATAGTAGAAACATTTTTCAATTTCAAGTGTAGAGATGTTATTGTTCTGCCACAGCAGAAAAGTCTCCCATGTAAACATGCACCTGTTTCTTGTTAACTTCACTGAATTCCTTGGTATCTTTTCATAGGTCCCATTAGATCAGATGTTTTTCCAAAGTAAAAGCCAACTGCATTGCTTGACTCTCTATGTGGCTTAACAAAGCTTCCTCGTAATATCTCTTCTGAAATAGGTGCGGTTGTAATAAAATCAGGCTTAAAACAGCCTTGAAAAACATTTCATAGCGCATAGTCTAACATCTACAAATGACAATTCTAACACTGTATTAAAGCATTGTTAAATACTCTATCATCTAGCACACTGGCATGCAACAAAGTGCAAAGAAATACTACTGCAAAGTTTTGTATTCACTGCAATGTGGCACTTTCAATATTTAATATGTAGTATTGATTTTATAAATTGCACTTTGTGGTACCGCCAAGCAAGAAGAAAAGACAGAATTGAACTCTTCTTGCTGTATGAGAGATGGTAAATCTGACTAATTTGCAGGAAAATATAGACCTTAAAACCTATGTGTCTAAGTAATAATTTGGATACAAGTTTGCCTTGAATTTTCTTAGAAGAAAATTTGCTATTCAGGCACCATATTTGTGGTGACATAACAATTTTCTATGTAATATATTTACAAAACAGGCATGATTGGCCACTCTATTATTTACTGTGCCACACAACGGACAGGAGAAAACCAGTTTTCAATCAAAAGTAAAACGAAAAAAAAACAAATGAATTTTGCAATTGCACTGCTACTAACAATCACTAAATCAGACACAACCACTGTACAGACATAGGAAACTTGTTACAAGGAGGTGAGTGATCCTCCTGTTGTCTTTTTTCCTCCCTAAAGAATGACCTGCAAGGTGGCCCAGCCCTTTCAGGGCATAAGGTCTGTCGTCAATCAGATGACAGTGACAAGTCAAATACCCTTCCCTGCGAGCTGGGGATGGCTTGCAGGGCCAAATATGTGTGCAGTTTCACAGCCAACTCTGTCATTCTCTCCATGAACAAATCTGTTTCCTCAGGGCCTGAGGAGAGGAAGAGGCACTGGGTCACTTTGGGTGTTCAGCTGGACTCTGGGCTCGAGGCAGCACCAAGCAGTGAAGGGTGAGACAAAGGTGCATTAGGGAGCCATTGGGAAGAGCTCCCTAGGGGTACACTGTCTCCACTGAGTGAATGAGGAAAGCAGCCCAAAATGAGAGACATATGGCAGATGGTGATGTGCATTTGCTGCTCCTCCACTTATCTGAAATCCAGATGGTCTCTCTTGTATGTGCCAGAGCCAGGTTTCGGACAGGTTGCCTCCTGGAAGTTCTGATTTCAAGGAAGCCATGAAGGGCGAGACCTTCAAAGGCTTTTATCATCTTAAATTATGGAGAGGCCCACAGAAGGACATAATAAAGATCTCGTCATACCACTGCCATTGTGACAGGCATGACAGGCTAAGCTTCCCTAAACAATGGAGTTGGGCACTTTGTTCTGCTGGACTGAAGAACCTTAAGAGGCATCCATCAGGGAGACCAGGGTCTCAGGACCCTTTGAAACACTGGACTCCTCCACACTGAACATCCAACTACCTGTCATTCTGGCAAGCCATTAGCTGCTTTGCCTTAAGCCTACAAATGTGCACTGTTTTCAACTGCAGAATTGCTCTTCCCAGTCCCAGAAGGGCACTGCCACATGGCTGGCTTGTCCTCTTCACTGGGACCGTTTCACAAAACCTGAAATTATGTCATCATGCTTGTAGAAGTCTAATACTTGTGAATATTACTGCTTTTTCTATTTAAATCTCTAGGAGTAATGAATTCCAGGGATTAATTTTAAATCCCTTTTAATTTTCGCATTATTAACTTTTTCCCCTTCTCTATATTTAGAGTAAACTGGAGCTGTTGTTTAGTTTTTAAACTGATTCACTTAAGATTCAGGAGGGGAGGAAAACAGATCCCTGCCTGTGATACTGGTATTAAATACTGTTTCAAAATTAAATAAATGAGATTAGTTATGTATGAGGTTTATTAAAAAAATATTTAAAAAAAACCCTTCCTTCTTTCCTTGGCACAGTGTCATGGGTTGTGTCCTTATTCTGGGACTCAGGGTGGCTTTTAGCTCCTGGAATTGGATGTCCTATGGCAGACCCTTAGGGTTTCCTCCAAATAGCCTCTTCTAGATGGCTGGATTTGACAAGCAGTAACTGCATGCATTTTACAAACCAGCAGAGATACTGAATGGTGCACAGGCTATAAAGAAAACTGTTTTGGCCTGAGACTATAGCATCTTCCCCCACCTCATCCCTGGGCAAAAATTACTTAGCTTGGCAAAGTGGATAAGCAAGCATACACAGAGAGATTTGTGATTAAAATTTTACCTTTTGGTGAAGTCTTTAACAACCCAGGATAAATTGTCTATTAAAAAAAAAAAAAAAAAGTTGTAGTTATAGACCCTCTTTTCAGGCTGTTGGAATGACAACTGATTCTCACTTATTTGTGCATATAGGGCTTGACTCTGGAAATGAAACAACCACCCAAAAGCATGAGACATTACTTCCTCTGGCAGAATACCAGCATTTTCCATCTCTAAAACATTTTCCAGATGACTTATATAATTCTTTCAACATCCTGATGAGGTAGGCATTATTTTTCCTCTTTACAGATAGCAAAACTAGGCAGAGAGTCAGTCAGGGACCAAGCCTGGGCATCCAGGCAGGGGAAGTTCAGGACAAAATATGCACTCTTTCCTCCTTTGCAGCTGCTCCTTTTGGCCCAGTGGGTGGCAATCCCCTTAGGACTGCCACTCCTCTCCTCCTGAGAACAGGCTGAATACGAAAAGCCTGACTCACACCTCACGAGCACAGTGGCCATCGCTGAACTGATGTGCAGGTGAAGGTTGACTAAAGAAGTACAAAGAAAAGCACAGTTATGATCTGCTTCTTTCTCCAAGTCATGATATAATCTGGGGTTGAATTAGATGATTTTCCCCATATCGCAAGGCAAGTCTGAGTTAGAACTGGGAAATAATCTAAGAATTAGATATTGGGACTACTGGTCACACACACATGTGCGCACACACATCTCTTCAGCAATGCTAAGTCAGAAGAATATATACATAGTGGTCAATGAACTATATATGTGTGTCATAATGTGATTTAGTGCACTGGGGGCAATGATGAGTTCTAGGAAAACACTTATGTTTAAATGACCATTAGGGCTTTCTACCCTTCTTATGAGTGAAATGCATGTTTGACATTTTTTGTCTGTCTTTTTTTTTTTTTTCTCAGCTTACTCATATAAAAAAACCTCCATTCCATCACCACTACTTTTGGCTATAATACATAGGGTAAACTAGGGTACCTCATTACATTGGGTTGTGCAATACACAATCAACAGAGCAGTCATCTGAGCTGAATAGTCTGAATACAAGTAAAAAGAGCAAGTGAGCTTAAACAGTAGCATATTCCAATTTACAATATAAGCAGAACGAGCAAAAACATTGCTCCCATTGGATCCTTTTTTTTCCCCCTCCAATAGTGCCGTGCCTCTAAGATTGGCTTGGTAAACTGGATGCAGTGAAAAATAAGAATTCTACCTCTTGGAAGCTCATAAAATGATACTAGAAAAAGTTTTCTGATGGCTGATCCACACAGACTGCAATAATTAAACAATTTGAGTGGGAAGAACAGAGAACCCTTTTACATGGCTCTGGAGAAATAGAAAGAAATAGTCACCTCACATTTCTCAATGCTTTCTGAAAATGAAGAATGGAAACAAAAAAAAAGAAAAAAGGCAACAAATTAAGAGTCTTTGTCACTGTCCATTACGCCATACATATCCGCCAGCTTTTTAAATCGAGGTCCCCAGTCACTGAGGTAATCATAGTCCTGATCTCCATCCGTAGTCACCGACTCCAAGGAGCTGAGAGATTCAGCCACAGAACCATTACCTTCATAGGCGTAGGTTGCTAACGAGTCATATGGGGGTGCTGTTGGATCTATATCATTTTCCTTTAACCTTTGGTTAATGAAATCTCTGACATCCGTGTTATCGCGCACTGTTGCAGTCCGCTGTGGCATGAAAAGTGTTTCCGGCACAATGTCTCTGCGGAATTTATTATCGTCTATGGCTTCAGGATTTCTCAGTGTGCCGATATCAAATGCCTGGGTATCTTCCTCTCCACCACCTTCATCATTATAACTGACAATGTTGTCTCTGATGTCTTCTTTAGAAATAATCAAAGGCTCTTTTTTCCGCTGCCTTCTCAGTGCTGCAAAAAGCACCACTGTAACTGGAAACAAAAGCAACAGGAAGAGAAAGGGAAAGGTTAATCCCTAAATCCATTAAAATCCAGAAGAAATGTTGTGCCTCTGTTTGAATATGAAGTTTTAAAAGGTGTTTTGCAAAACTGCAAATGTGCACGTCAGATTTTCAGGCTGTGCATGCTCTGGGAGTACCTTGGGAGATGAAATGGCATAGATGTGCACTACAGGGAAGGAGATGTCAAGCTTGTAAGAAGCCAAGTGGAGTGTGTTTTTGTCAGTAGGCCCATTTTTACCCAGTCATATAGTAGTTCTGTTGCCTTGAGAGCAGAACTAGTTTCATGAGAGCTGGGAAGGAAGAAACACTTTCTTCAAAATAAGTAGCATCAGATGTTATTTACTTTGAACCCCTGAGAGAAGATGCAATTTGTGCTATGGACAAAGCTAGTATCTACTAGGCTATGGTAAAAAGTTAGCAAAGCTGCATTTCAAGATAAGTAAATCAATCCTCCTCTAGAAAAATTGCTGAATATGGAGTGGATTTTCAGACAGCACGAGGTCCAAGTTTTATTAACTTCACTGGCATGTTTTTACAATGTACATCACCTTAAAAAGTATAATGGCTTAAATCTTAGACCGATGAAATATGGTAATGGTATATTTTAATCTGCCATAGCACGAGATTTCTCAAACAGATATTTTATGCCTTTCATTATAAAGTGTATGCGTGTATACATGTATTTTTAATTTAATTTAAGGCAGAAACACTCTCCAAGGCAAGATCCAAATTTAGATATTTTCACTCAATAATAATCCTGGTACTGATGGAGAAGTAGACACAGAGGGAAGAAGGAGATATGTTCAACACTTCGTGTCCTTCAGAAGCTAATTTCAGGTTTCTTAGCTGGATTCTATTTTAGGATGCTGAAAGGCTGAATATTTACAAGTAAGCAGCAGAAAGGAGCATGGATGTATTGCTACTATCACTGTTGCTTTGGTAGTCTGAAGTCCACAGTGCCCAGTATTTCAGCTCTGCTGTGTGAACTCCAAGACAAGGCACATCTTGCATTTTTATAGTTCTGTCATAGCAAAGCAAAGCAAATCAGAAAATACTTAAGCTCACTGATATGAGATTATAAGGTGAATCTAAATTATCTTTCATGTAATGTGTTTCTAAAATAGTGTGTGAGTCAAAGCACAGTAAACATTAAAAACTTTCTCTTTTTTTTGACAGTACCTTCTTCATTTGTAATCTTTCTAAGAGCAATGACAAGGACTAAATCCATCCCTCAAACAAAATTTTAACCCATTGAAACTTGTCTTTCTTAGCTTCCTTCAGCAGACAAAAAGGCTACTTATTTTAATGATGGGTTCCCCTACAGGATTGCTTAGAGTAAGATGTTATCTGTAGATCTGCTCAAGCATGTTGTGGAAGAGTCTTACGCTCTTTCTCTCAATTGACTAATATAGAAGGATTACAAGAAGACAGGATAAAGAAGAAAAGGGCTCTAATTCCTGTTGTGTCTTTACCACAGTAATAGTGTGAGTAAGGGAAAACATCAGTTAATGAGTTGAAAGGAAATAACTAAAGTGGTGAAACTGAAGGAATTAGGAGAAGTGTTTCAGATAGTGAAAGCTTCAGGATGTCATCCTAATGATGAGGATTTACTTACGGTGTTACACAAGGATCCTAATCTGAGTGATGCTTCTTTGTGCTGCTGTGTAAAAGTGCAATAAGAGAGAATTCTCCTCCTTAAGAGCATAAAGCTGTCACACTACATGGGAGGACTGGAGAAAGGTCTATGTGAGAAAATAGATAGAGCTGGAGATAATTTTGGAGAACTCGAAAAACACAGCCTCAATTTTGTATGGGCACCCAGGATAGTGGCCAGTAGAACTATCTGAGAATAATATCATAGGAATGATAGCTTCTATGTGGAAGGGTTGCTGGAGTATCATCAACAAAAAAGGTGCTACTCAGAATATGCAAGGATGGGACTTTGATTATGCCATGCCTCTGATACTTGGATATTTTTTTTTTTTTGGTGCTGATCTCACAGGCAACCCCCCCCCCCCCCAGAAGTTCTGTGTTAAAGTGCATAACCTTTATTTGCATGTCAGGGTTTAACATTATCTGAGGTCTCCTGAAAAGCTGCTAGACTTACTTAAACTACAACTAAACCTAGCAATTCACGGGCATTTTTTTGTGGCTGCTAAACTTTAAGCTGTGGTTTCCATCTGCCCATAGTATTGTTTTACACTCTAGTAGTGGTTGCACATTTAAACCCTGTAACTAGCCTGAAAAAAGACAATTATATAGCTGAGTTAATTGAAAATCTGCTTATGGTGCATGGTGGAGTGAGCAATAATTGACATAAAGTGCTGCTCAGCACACATAATAACTTATTTTCAATTGACATAAAACAGGAAATCATTTAATGTCAGATTGATATTAATGAGCACAGTTGTACTAACAAGTGCATGACTACCTGCAGCATTAGATTTCTTTTAGTGATAAGGAACTTGATACAAAGTGATCTCAGTTCTTGGAGGAAATTATATGATGTTTTAAAAAAAATTAATTTAATGGTGAATTAAGGATAAGGTTGTTATTGTGGGAATTTTTAATTAAAATGGGATAGTGCTTATTTGGGCAAACCATCACTATATTGCCAAAATCAGAATCACAACATAGTCCTTAACTCATCACTGGAGAGGGAAATTTTGCTAATAGTAAAGATCAGATGATTCTGCAATGGTGATGAACATGTCCAAGGAAAATATGAGTATAGTAGAAAGAAGCAGAATCACTGAGGAAATGCTTTCTCCCCTGCTTGGCCGTACTGCTATAAAACTGGCCTAACTCCCTTCTTTCTTGGTCAGATATTAAAGATGACTAACATCATTTCCCTGAGAACTGCCTGTGTTATATCATGCAGTTCTCTCCAGATGAACAGACTTTGGCTAATGGCCAAGGGACTGATTGTTTGTGCTGTGCAAAAGGGGTGAAACCCAAAAGGAATGTCAGATATTTTGCAATCTGCCTTTATTAAAAAAAAAGTTGACCACCTGTAACTGCTGTATCCAGAAATCTGTATATCCTCCACATTCAGGATCCAACTTGTTCTTATTTACAGGTGTTTGAAAAGGAGGACTCTGCAGCTTTTGAGGGAGTGCTTTAGTAGCCACTCCATTTCAGCATCCTTTTTCAGCAGAGCAGAAGCATTGAAACTTGTTTCTCCTCAGTTTAACTGTGGTAAGTTAATTTTTTAAAATGGAGGTACCTGCCCTCCTTCTGTGGTCAAGCAAGGAATAGACACCTGCATTGGTTTAGTCTGGTCCACCTCAGATAGCAATACGGGAATGGGATCAGCATCTCTCTGTAAGTGCCTGCCTGTTTCCATCGACCAGAGAGTGGGGCTGAGTTGCCTTCTCTTGTTTTGACATTGCAAACTTCTAGATATCTTAGATGTGTTCTGTGCACCATATGTGTAAGCGGCCCTCAGAGGAGGAAATACAATAACAAAAAAAGCAGGATAAAATAAGAATGTCTGTGCTTTGTTCTTGCCGTAGCCTTGTTATAACCACTTGTAGCAATGCAAAATAACCATGAAAAGTAGAAAATACCTCTGAGCTACTTACCAAGTAATATAATGATACAGAGAAGAATGGCAATAAGAGCCCCAGTGCTTAGACCCGTGGGATGAATCAAGGCTTCAGCATTACAGGACAACATCTTTCCTCTGTGGTCACAAGCACATACTCTTATGGTCACTGTTTCGGTGCTGCTTTGGATAGGGTAGTCATTGTCTGATATTACCACTGGCAAGAAGTAGGTACTCATTTCATGCCTGTTATATCTGTTTTTTCGGGTGAAAATCCCTGCTGTGTTGTCTGGAAACACAAAGCATGCATTAAATCTTCATCTGAAGACTGAAAGCAAGGATGAGTTAAAAAAGAGAAATCTTCCTAGAAATTCACCTCTGTTGTCCTGTAGTGTAAAGTTTGAGGTGGTGGCTGCCTCAGGAGCTAAGGAGAATGAAAACTGATGTCCACTGTAAGAGTCATCTTTATCAACAGCACTTAATGTTTGTATCAGCTGAAACAATAAAAACAAAATTCTCTTAAAAAATCAATAAATGTTATTTATGTACTTTATGATTGTAAAGCAATATTATTATATATATTTTTTTTTTCTGCTTTAAGGCAGATGCCATTTAGGATCACCATGCTATTGTAGCCCATACCACCAGCCTGTAACATGATGAATTTGAAAGTTGGCAGGAAAACCATATTGAATTTAAGAGCAGACTTGAGCTGATACCCCTCCAGATGGGTAGCAAACCTTTGCATATAACAAGAAATAGACATAAAAGGTGAGACAGTCCAAGATAACTACCCAAATCTCACGTCACAGGAATTGTTTGTCTGAAGCTTCCAAATTATCTGCTACTTTGAACCATTTAGCAGTAGGACTGGTAGTGTGAAAATTATATAGCAGGAAATAGTTATATCACAGATAAGACCTGTAATAAATACGAACCTGAAACTTGAAGGAGGCAGTGGAGGTGCCTTAATGAATTACAGATTACAGAATAAAAATGAATCAGGGATAACAAGGTGCAGTACAGAAAACAGCAGTCTAAAACATATGTCACATTAGCTGTAAGAATACTAAGTGTAATCAAATACTGTGCAGCCACTCTTTAGTTTGATTTTGCAAGCCCAACAATGTGATGCAATGCAAAGTATACCTCTTGATGAGGTGATGAAAGAGTAGTAGCAAAACTCAATAAATTTGATACATTTTCATACTACAAGTAAACATCATACCTGTTCTGCCTTTGCATTTTCACAGACAAAGGTCTCGTAAAACATGGCAAACTCTGGTGCATTGTCATTTACATCCAAAACCTTAATGAACACTGGGACACGGCTGCTTTGTTTTGGGTTGTCTGAAATGATAAAATCAGAAAGATGAAGGATTTTATTTAGCCCAGCTACTGACTCAGTGCAGGAGAAGAAAAGAGCAGACTTACGGGCTCAGTGCCTTAAATTGTCTTAGTCACAACACTCCACTCATATTCTGTTGATTTCTGAGGAATGCATTAGGGGGTGAATTTCACAATTTATGGTGTGTTGTCATTACTCTGATTCTGTGTAAACTATACATTTAAGATTGGGTGGGAGTCTTGGATTTACAAATTCTTATTAACGCTCCAAATGATTATGAATGTATGTGTGAAATCTACATACACATAAATATAATACTGGAATTAATTTAAATCTATTTATTTACCTAATACAGTTTTGTGGCAACAAAGTTTCTAGAACATATTCATAGAATCATAGAAACAACTAGGTTAGAAAAGAGCTTTATGATCATCAAGTCCAACTGTTACCCCAGGACTGCCAAGCCTACCACTAAACCATGTCTTTATGGGCCTTGTCAACACATTTTCTGAACAGTTCCAGGAATAGTGATTCCACCACTTCCCTGGGCAGCCTGTTCCAATGCCTGACTACCTTTTTGCTGAAGAAATCTTTTCTAATATGCTATCTAAACCTCCCCTGGCACAGCTTGAGGCTATTACCTCTTGTCCTATCACTTGTTATTTGGGAAAAGAGACCAGCCACCCCCCTTCTCCATCCTCCTTTCAGGTAGTTGTAGAGAGCCATAAGGTCCCCTTGAACCTTCTCTTCTCCAGACTAAACAACCCCAGTTCTGTCAACTGTTCCTCATCAGACTTGTGCTCCAGACCCTTCACCAGCTTCTTTGACCTTCTTTTGACCTGTTCCAGCACTTCAATATCTCTCTTGTAGTGAGGGACCCAGAATTGAATACAGTATTTAAGGTGTGACCTCACCGCTGCTTCACCAGTCCTTTCCTTAACAGGAAGGATGAAAAGTTGTGAAGATTGGATTGAGTGACTTTTTTTTCCCTCTCCACCTCATATATAATATTCTGTCCCCTACAAATCTTGGGACACAGTTCCTTGAGCTATCGTAATTACCATTATTTTATATAAATAGCAACTGTGGCTGTGATCACAAATATTTTCTAATCTGTTGTGAATTGATTTGGCTGATATTTTAAAGTTAACACTAAAAGATATCACTGAAGAACAGAAGCACTATATAGAATCTGCAGATCCCCACATGTAAACATGTTTTTTTTTCCCTATAGAGACTGTAGAGTGCCAAAAGTTTGAATTTGACAAGGATATTTTTGAGCATAAAATACTGAAGAAAATATTGCCATCTTTCTAAATTAAAATGAAAAAATTTGGAAATGCACCAGATTGTGTAGACCATTCCTTATCCTTTTGGACCATTCTTTTCCCTGTGGGGGTGAGACAGCCTTTAGACCTGAAGATTTCATGAAGAAATAAGGAAGAAAGGCAACAGGCAGCAATCTTGCCTAGGAGCTGGCTAGAATGGTGAAATAATCAATATTCTGAGACAAAAAGGCACCACTGACTCCTAAAAGGCACAAGATCTGCCCCCAAACCATTTTATCAACACCAGTCAAAGGGAAATCAAAAAACTTTGCCAGGACTCAGTTTCTATCTTTTGTGTTCCACATGACATAAAAATTATCTAAGCCAGGTCATCCAGGCATACCCACCTCTGTGCCTGGAATATGTGGATCTGGGAATGTGGGATAGTGAAATCTATAAGGGAATGAGTGTGATCAAATTTAGTTTCATTTAAAATAAATGCATCCCCCCTTCATTTCATGAGGGCTCACACTGAGTTTTGCTGTTAATTTCCTACCCATATTAATAGAGTTTATTAATGCATTTTAACCGATGATTCCAATGGGAAAAAAAATGCAATAAAATACAGCTGATTTAAGACTCTGTATGCTTCTATGACCATTCATTATAGTAGCTTGTTGAGTTAGGCTTTAATAAAAGTACTATTACTGTGTTTATCATACTTTTATACATCTCAAAAAGCCTTCTCCAAAGCTGGTACAGAATATTTGTATTATAGAGCTCAGTCATTTTGACAAAATATTGTACTTTAAAGCTCCACAGTCCCATTGAAGTTAATATGATTCTGTTAGGCATAAATCACTTTCTAATATGAACCATTGGGCTAAATTCATTCAGTGTATTAAATAACAGTTTGTGTATAAGATAGATTAGGCTGAATGCTATGCTAAAATGCATCAATACAAATGTTGACTTTTTATAATAGGCAGAAATCAAAGGTATTCATTTGAAGTTGCAGGACTATTGGCAAGAATATTTTATAAGGGCATATCTTTCTAAAAAATATATTCAAACATATTGGCAAATGTATTTCTTCTCCTCTCAAGAATGATAATTGTTTTTTTTTTTCTGCTTTTTGAACCGTGAACCACATATTTTCATTTTACTTCTACATGCTTAAGATTCTCACAATTTGAAATAATACTGTAATAAATAGAAATGTCATAAAACCTTTCTATGCTCTATGGGCATTGGCCTTTTTTTCTGATTTAATGAAAGTGTAAGTCGAAATATATATACACATCTTTAAGCCTTTTTTTGTTGTAATTTAATTTTTTCATTATTTTTCAGTTATCACTGTCTCCACCTCCAAAAAAAACTCTACAGATTCCACAAACTGCTTACATCTACTCATCTCTGTAGTGATATGCTTTCTATTGAGCCAGCAACCAAAATGCTAAACTTCTTTTTCTGCATATAACCTCAAAATCCTGCCAATGTTTCATTTAACCTTAAGTATTAAGAAAGAATATTTAAAAATACTCTGGGGATTCTCTCTGGTAAATCAGCTGTAATTCTGCAGCTGTGAATGAGTAGCTTTGTGTACCGAATTTTATTGCCAGTTTGCCTTCGGACAATGGCAGATGTACTGACCCAGTGTTTCACAAGCTATATGTCTGCAGCATTCACAACATAATTCTCTGGGCTGATGAGCACACTACAGCTCATAATGTGAAAAAGAACATTAAAAAAAAATGGAGTCATCTACACTTAACTGACAGTTGTAGACAATTAAAGGCCAAACAACTTCTGTACTTTTTTCTCTTTTTTTTTTTTTTTCTACTGTAAAATGAAGCCACAAACAGTTGCCACTGAAACATGTTTCTCTTTATGAGTTTAGCTTTTTTCCATATCAAAGGCAGCACCCATGCATCTGAATGCACATCTTGCCTGTAACTTGACTGGATATTTCTTTTAGATAAATTCAGTGAAATATTTCTGGAGTTCGATGTGATAGTATGCCACTGAACGCAATCAGACATTAGTTGAAATTTAGTGGAATAGGACTTCAGCTAGCTTTGCTAGAAAATACTGGTTTTGCCTACAAACATTAAGCAGTCATACTTTCCAGTCCAGTCTCTTGAGACTAAAATTAGTGAAGTAACCTGGATCAGACCAAGGCATGTTTAAATAGTAGCTGTATTTCGATCAAGAAAATTGCCTTTGGAAGACATCTACCCCAGTTACGCCAAATTTGGTCTAGGCTCAGTGAAGCACACACTGGGAAGTAGCTTATAGTAGCCTGTAAACATCTGGACTGAAGAAGAATTGTGATTAAGACAGAATCCTCTGTCAGACACAAGGGGTTTGGTTGTGACGGTCCAGTAGAAGGTCTGCTCTTAGGGGTGAAGTCAAGGAACTAAATGAGTATTTCATATAGATGTTAAGCTGGTTTTCAGACAGTATGCAATTTTGTATATTTTATATTATTTCAGTTTTGCTGGGGTCAATGCAACTGTGCTTCCTAAATATTCTTGCTGTTCTTTCCTTTTTAGGTGGTTTTCCTCCTCCTCCTCTATCCAGGAGCTATCTGTAGTGTACAACTCTTGACCTATCATTACTTCTTCAGACTTAATAGAAACACGAACACCTGACTAACAGTCCCAGAAGTCAGTGCTCAGTATGTTGAAACCACATGCTTAGCATTAAAACGTGCAAACTTTCAAAAGAGAGAGAAAAGTATTAAGAAACATCATTCCTGTAGAGTCTAGCCCGCTATGCTTTCACATAACCTCATGTGCTTGCCTCAGTAGTATTGTTTCACAACAGTTTTCAGTTTCAAAAAGATCTACATAATAAGGAAAGCTGGATTCAAATAAGTATTCTTTAGGTGCACATTCAATGTCAGCTTCAATATTCAACAGTCATGTTCAAAATTAAAAATGCTTATTACTAACTAGAAAACGCACAGTTATTGTCTTTCTTCCCTACTCAGCTCAGTTACTCCTTCATGAACTGTTTCCTCAATAAAAACAAAATTGCCGACCACATCTTGCAGAGTTTCCGCTTCTTCATTAGCATTGAGTGGACTATCCATAAAACCTGATATCTGTCCAGCCATGCTTTTCCATATGCTCAGCTAGAAGGCTAAATTCATTACATCAGAGACAGAAGTGGTATTTAGGTTTGACTTACTGATCTCTGCTGCTATTACTGTAATGTTGTGCCATAGCAGTGTTTCCCGGTCAAGGGGTTTTGAAGTAAATATCGAACCATTTCCTGAATTGATGTTGAATACTCTGTCCATATCAGTGTGTCGATCTACAGAATACCTGCAAATACAGAGAAAGTGGTTAGGAGAACGCTTTCTTTTTAATTTCTATGTTCTTAAGCCATTTTCTAAGACTAGACATCAAACAGATAGTAAATGGGTTTGCCTTTTGTTTTCAGCGCAGGATTCAGAGTCTTTATATATTCACTTGAAGAGCTGGTCCTGAGCTACTGTATAATGACACATTGGAGGTTTGATTTAGAAGGTGGAGCACTGTCACTGAATAAATGAATTACTGCAGAATTTACATACCTCTGAGAATCATCAAAGCTTTGTTTTTAGTGAGAAATGTGAAGTCTGTGTCCTGAAAGATATGAAGTCTATTTTAAGGCTGAGTTGGCTTTCCCTTTATAAACCCCTGTTTTTATGGTTTGATATCTCAACTGTTACAAATAATTTTTGATATAAAATTTGACAGCTGGGGTGAATTTCTGCTTTTTACTTCCCAGTGTTTAAAAAGACTGCCCCCCTTTCCCCCAAACAAGTCAGTATGTAATAGATATTCTTTATTCTATGGTACATATCACATAAAGGTTTGCTGTAGTTCATTAAAACTAACATTCTCAGCCCTGGCTGATATTATCTAGATGTGAAAATGCTAACAAGCTCCGGAGAAGCTCAGCGTCTATAAATTTTCAACCTGATCTTTCACTTTTTTCTGCTGAATTGAGTCCAACTTTAAAAGCATAGCTCTCCAGTTCACAGGAGAGGGTGCTGCTGCCTTGATTCAAATGCTGTGATTTGGTTTAATCTATCATGAAAAAACTTGCATAAATTATGGAGGTTTTGACAGAAATATGTCTCTGATGTTGCTAAAACAAGAATGCAACTGCGTTATTCAGCTCTTGTTTCAAGCCCACGTGTGTGCTGTTGAACAATACAGGACAGAGCTGTAGAGGCCCAATGTGCTCCCTGGGCCTTCTTGCAGGACAGGTCGATGGAGCCAAGGCAACTGCTGCCCCTTGTGTCCAGACATGGATAAATACACGGCTGAACTGGCATGCAGTCAGATGAAAACTGAGCCAGAAGAATGACTGGCAGAGTTTACTACCACTATAGAATTGAGGGGAATGCAGAGACTGAAGAAAAAAATTCTATTCCCTGCTGTGCCATAGGAGCAGCTGTGCGACATGTCCCTCACTCTGCGCATATTTCCCAGTGCCTGTGCAGTGTTTCAGAAAGATCTGGCATGGAAGAAGGAGAGAATAGAAGAGTCTAGTTGAAACGTGATTCTGACAAAGGTTTAAAATGAACTAACTTGCTAATTATCTAGTAATTGCATTTTTTTTCTTCTTTGAAATAAAAAAGAATGGGATGTATCCACAGCAAAGTAGATTGGTCTTATTCTAACATAAGAATTTTTAGTGTAGCCCACCTTCCTAAACAAACAGCAAATATTAATTATTTGCACTAATCTGTTTTTCTTTTTCACATTAATTTTTATGGAAACAACCAATGAGTCAAAGATACTCTCTTGAAAAGCTTTTTTCTTTTTTTTTTTCAGTAGGACTTGCATGGACACACCTAGTTAGTTTTTCAGGTGTTGATTTAGTTTTTATTTGTTGCTCTCACTTGACTAACAGTACTGCAGTTTCAGCTGCACAAAGTCAGCTGTGGTATCACTAACGTAGATCCTTTATGCAGCATTGTAATGTCACCATCAGCTTGAAAAGATTATGTGTGGAGGTACGTAACAGGCAGTGCTGATGGATGGGACAGCTTCAGCAAGCTGTATTGTTTTGTCCAAATCTAAATAGCACATCTGATTCTGTTGACTTAGCTGAAATGTTTGATGGAAACAAGTTTATATAAACCAGTCTGACTCTCTTATATTTTGGCTAAGTAAGTATTTGATATGGTAAACATTTCATTTTAACTTTCATCCATTCAGGCTTTTATAGGATATTATGTTGGTATTTTGTGAATTCAATTATTTTTCAGATATTCTGTATCTCATTTCCATATCTTTCAGATGAAATACTTTGATATTTACATTTTGCAGTAAACCTAGATTTTGTGCTCCTATTTGAAATTAAATATCAGGATTTTCCATAGATTAGTTGCTCCAGCCAACTGCAACAGTATGTTTCAGGCTCTTATTCAGCAAGACATTTAAGTAAGCAACTAGCTTTAGGCATGAGCTGTCCATTCATTTGTTGCTTTTTTTTTTTTTTTCCTTCATTTATGTTTTTGATAACGCTCCATATTATGAATGGACTTAAAATATCTTGCTGCTTTAACACATTTTAATGACTGGCCATATTGTAGTCACAATCTTTATAAGATTACCCAAATTCATTCTGTGATACAGTATCCGGAAGAAGAAAAAACAAACAAAAAAACCTGAAAATTGTTCTGGACTTTTTAGTTTCTGGCAACTAAGGTTGCCAGAGCTGTAACATTGCAAACTTCTTCAAGAGACTAAAAATTATAAAATCTGAGTCCTTGTAAAACTATGTATATTCAGTCATGTGTGCGGAAGAAAGTTAAAATCAGAAAAAAAAAAAAAACACCACCAACCAACCAAAAACCAAAACCCAAAAAATGAGCCAGAGAACAGCTTCTTAATGAAATGTTAATTTTATTTCTTCATATTAAAAAAAAAAATACATACAAGGTCAATGCAATTGAAATATATTCTAATTATACCATTAACCCTGGACCAGTAAGATGATTTTAATAAGCTAGACTGTCACTTCTGTTTCTCAGTTTGTATAATCTAGTCTCTTTTGATCAGGGACTGTTAATTATGTTGAATTGGTGATGATTCTGACTTACGGATCATAACCCAGTAAGAATTAAGTAGGCAACATCAAACACATTTTTACATATATTTAATGAAATTACTGGTGAATATTTGTCAGATTTCAGGACTTCATTCCTTTCAAGCCTTGAGGAACTGACAAGGTAAGAAGTTAAAAGGTATGTCGATTCCAGTTTCTTCTTATACTTAACAGGAAGAAGGGGAGGGTGAAAAGGAGAATCTAACACATGCAAATATGTTGTCAGTAAAAGACACAAACAAAATTAAGCCTTACATTTGTTTGCAGATCATTTTCATCTGGGATACTTTAGTAAATCAAATCACAGCAGGGAGACAGTTTCAGTGACTGATGAACTTCATTATGCCTCTGAGAAGTTACCATAGCAAAAAAACTCAGCTAGCAATTTACAAAGATCTGATGTACAATACAGCAGTGCCAGTTGCAGCTTTGGTTTTGTTTGGTTTTTTTTTCTTCATTATGCAGTGGTTCATAATATTTCAGTTTAGAGCAGAATGAAAACCTTCTTTTTGTAACGCAGCTGGACAGTGGAGTGTTATCCAGGAGTGTATTAATGCAACTATACATGAATGGATATCCAAATATTGCCAAACATCTATCGGTGTATTTTTGTATTTTCTTAATCTCACACTACAAGTAAAGCTTATTTATAATGGCTGAACTGATGAAATGCAACTCTACCAATACACAGGTCGTGAATGATTACACAGTCTTACAACCAGAGCAGGTATCCATATTTTGCTGTAGTTTCATTGTCTTCTGATGTTCAGCAGCTTGCTGTCTAAAGTTACCACAAGTAAAGAAGATTTGTGGGCCAGGAAGGGATGTGTGTGTGAATTTTTCATAATGCATTTTCATAATGATATTATGAAGCTTTCTTTTAATGGAAGATCAAAGGGGCTTTCATCTAACAGAGTTAGGACTCTGTTTAGAAAGAGAAAACTTCACTCAAGTAGAGGAGAAAATAGAGGGTTTTCATTGTAATATCAAGTGTCTAAAGATTTTATTTTTAACCGTCAAAAAAAACTGACAAGCAAGTGACAAGTCATATATATACAGTCTAATTGCATCTTCCCTGGAGCACAAAGTGAAAATCAGATTTAGCATCTCTATTGCATGATGGAAAAGAAAACTAACTCATCCTGTCAAAAAAGATGCACAGTCAACCCATGCCCCTAAATTCTAGGAGATACCCAAGATATTATCACCATAAAATTACATTTACTGTAACCTAACATCTCTTAGGCTACTGCTCTCTACTGATTTCCTTGCCCTCTCACTGATTTTCATGTTTCTTCTTGCTGTGTTTGTTTCTATTACTCTAACCCCTTCCTCAATTTTTTTCTTCTTTCACCTTGCTGTTGCATATTATTAAAGGAGATAAATTTTCCACTGCACTGTATCAATTTTGACACCTCTGCTAAATTTTGCTCGATAATTATCTGATACTTTAATATGCAAAGTAAATATGCGAAGTACCTATACTGTATTCAAGAACTGCCCTTTGAAAGATAGGTAAGTTTTAGCACGCACATTCAGTTAATACAAAAGAGCCAGTAGGCAGTACTCAATAATGAACAGCATAATCCCTATCCACTCTAAATCATCTATAATTAGGATCTGGTGCTGGTGCAAAATGCAAATGGTTGTAGTTAATGCCACAAGGAAGCAGGGAAGCACTCCCTTCACTCTCCACTGCCACTGGATATAAAAAGGCAGATTCGTGTGAAGATTGCAATGGCCCTGGGTGTCACCCCAACAAATTCTTCATCTTCATGCTAACATGCCCATGAAGACATGCTATAAAAGGTGTTCATTCTGTTTCTAGGCTTCACCAAATTCAACAAAACAATATGCTGCTCTTCAAGTTACTATGCTTCACTAGTCCAGGACTCCATATAATTGTTGCATGCTGCGACATAAATGACAGCAAACCTTCATTAAAATTATAAGGCTTAATCTTGACCAGAATTAACATGCAGGACATTGCATGTAAACTGAAGACAGCGAGGACTTCTGCAAGAAATGTTTTAGATTATAATTTCTTCATCTAGGAAATTAACATGATGATATTTACCCCTCTTACAAGATGAGCCAAGAGCTTAAAACTTATTCATACCTCATAAACTTGTAAGATGCTTTGATGAAAGATAGTTCTTTACAGAATTGAAAAGTATTTATGGATTGGATTTTTATTAAACCTGCATTGTTCTATTTTGGTCTTAAGACTACTACTGTATTTCCAAGGTGCCCAACACAGAGAAAATTGAATGCTGAAAATTGACCTGGGTTTAATATTGTTGCATTTTTTCATTTCCTCCTCTTACTGCCTTGTCAGTAGCAATGAACTTTAATTAAAGCATGCAACTATTTACAAGTTCCTTTATCCTCTATCCCATATGACTTAAGTACTCCAGTATGTTTTCAAATTTACTGAAATAATGTACCTGCTAATATACAAAAAATGAAGGCTTAGGTTAATCTACTCCAACCTTAACGTTGCTTCCACTTCTTTTAAGACTAGTTTATCGGTTCATGGCAAGTGCCATTTGTGAAGTCCATGACACTGATTCTTATCTTGTTAACTTTATACTGATACAAATTAAGATAGAGTCTGTGTGCACATAAGCTGCTTTTAAGCCATTTCTACTTGCAGATTAGAGAAGGTAAATTTGAACTCTGTTAAATAGGTCTAGGTGCATGGGAGAAAAAAAGGCTTCTGAATCACTCACCTGTTATATAGCCAAAAGGATGCACCACACTGTTCTAGAAAATATTAAAGGTGGAAGGAGAACACTTTCATCTTCTTAGTGCTCTTCTTGCAGTAAATTCTTCCATGGCACAAACATTAGCTACTGGAGTGGATAGAATGCAATTCAAGATGCAAGGGCCATGCAAACACTGCTACTTAGATATGCTCAAGTGTGAGAGATCATTTACTATCTGCAATACTCCATATTTAAGCATACCTGAACAATTTCACTGTTACAAGTGATTTTTTGTATACTGACATGAAAAAAAGCAAAATTAAAGCTGTAAAAAATATTACTCACAAGCTGAAATAGTCTATGCTTACTTGACGGGGTTCTTGGCAGCATCTGGGTCCTGAGCAGTCACTGTTCCTATTACAGTGTTTATTGGAACGTCTTCCTTCACTTCCATTATATATGCCGGTCTGCTGAACACAGGTGGTTCATCTACATCCTCCACCTGAATTCTGACTGTAGCTGAGTCCTTGAATGGCCCCAGGTAGAGGAATCGAGGATCCACATGAATATTGGTAGCTTCCACTTTTAGTATATACAGGCTTTTACTTTCAAAATCCAATGCCTGGGAAGAGGAGGGAAAAATAGAAAAGAAAGAAAAAAATTTGGGAAGTCTGTGGGCATTGTTGTGGCTTGCAGCCAGATGATCCAAATGAAAGGGGAATGTCATGGAGAAGCCTTTACTAGATAACATAAGCTTGAACTGGCATTACAACGCTGGCAGAAAGGAAAAAGACAGGGCTCTATGATATGTTATAAAAATAAATCAACAACTTTTTTTCAGGGAATTCTGTGCCTGGCACTCCTAAATGCCAATTAACCTCTCATTCTCAAATGGCCTTAACTCTTCATGCCTTAGATTATGCCATTTTTGGCATTTTGACGTTTCCTGGTATATTCCTTGCCCCTAAGCACTGCATTGGGGGGGGGGGGGGGGGGGGATTTTTGTNNNNGGCGAGGAGCTGCTGGTTTAAATATTGGCATTCCATAACTGAAATGAAGCACTGTGACATCTGTGTGACATCTAGTGTCTGGACATCCAGGACCACCCATCAAGCCAAACATGATTTTGTGATAGGCTATAACTGTATCACACTCTATTAAAAGTATGAAGCACCAGCACTTAGCAATTCTCTGTTAAAAGTGGGGATATAGTAGTTGTCCTGCTTTTCCATTAGGATGTGGAAAATTCACAGCTTCTGTCTGCAGCGGACAGAAATGCAAATGGAGTTAGACTGATATAATAATCAGCCCCTGGAAGGCATCTCCTAAAAAACAAGTAATGACAGGTGTCGTACTGATATCAACAAGCAAATGCGTGTTCAGAAAATCTATACAATGTCTATCTAGTGATGACTGAACTTGAACTGATGGAGGATGATATCTCTAACCTTATCAAGCTTTCCTGGTAGCCCACTGTGAACAATATTTCTCAAACCTTTTCTGACAGCCTATGTGCAACCTCATAGATGATGTCCAGTGTAATCTAGTAAGGCGTCAGATGCTTTCTAAAACAAAAGCATGCTGATGGATTTATTAATTACATTTTTACAAAATGTGAGTCAAAATAAATTAGTCTATGTAACTATACAACTCAAGACCTTCTGATAGTGCAAAATAGGCAACGTGATACTGATTATTTCTGTGGTCTTAACACAGCACCTTCTAGTAAGTGAGCAAATCCCACAAACATCACAGAGAAAGAAATCATGGTTGGATAGTCTTGCCTCCTTGAGTTATTCAGTGGATACGTTCTGACTGTAGAATTTTTTTCTCAACCCCATTCCACTCCCTAGATTATTTACTTGCTCATGTCCTTCAAAGTATGTGCATTGGTCTAGCAAACAAGGATATAAAAGGAACACTCCATTTGCTTGTATAAGAGAAAATTTACATAGGTAATGTAGAGATTCCTGATCTATAAAATTCAAGTTAATAAACAATAAATGTTGCCCTAAAAATGGAAAACAAGTACATGTTAGATAAATTTTGACTGGTATTTCAGAGGCTGGGATTAAGTGCCCTAAGATGTGTACCTTTTTGACACTTATAATTCCTTCCTGTGTGTCCTTGTCTGTGGTAATTCCAAACATGTCATATCCATCCCCCTCAGTGATGCTGTATTCAATCTCTGCATTTTCATCCACATCAGCATCATTAGCTTTTATCCTGCCAACTGGTGAGTCAGGTGGTGTAGACTCAGGAACTCTGAATTGGTATGTACCTACAGCAGAGGGAGAAGAAAATTTTGTCAGACAGTCTCATGGTATTTTGGACACCAACTTTCAGCCCACTCTCCAGGCTGAGCATGCACAGATGAGTTCATGAATTCACTGTAATTTCCAAGCCCTCCTGGGGCAACAAGCCTTCAGCTTCTGTCTTACTTTCATGTAGATAAAAGTAACTTTTTTTTTCTATCTATTTTCTGCTATGAAGGGTAGGCATTTTTTTTTTTTTCTTATAAACATGTATCTTTATCAACATATGTTCCATTCTAGACGTTATCAGGGTCTCTATTTGCCATATCAAAACTGGATCCAAAATATGTCTTGAGGCCAAAAGACAAATATTAAGAAGTGCCAGAGGCTAATGCAACTTAGTAACACTAAAACCAATTCCAGTGCAAATGTCCATTAATAATGTGCTACATTGAATTCTCCTGTGGAAAGCCTCTACTCGGGGAATGTTGGCATTATGAAGCTGTATCTTTGGCTTTTATATTGAAGACATTTATGTCCAGAGATGTATAATTAACTCACTGGGGGCAGAGTGCTATATTTTCTCTAAAGTTGCTGTAATTTAAATGGAAACACTTTGCCCATAGCTAAGAGCAGACTTTGAACTTAAATGACAAGTTGATTCCTATAACTTTCCCAGTGACTTAACAGCCAAAGCTTGCTGATTTGTCTGATAGTATCTGCAATTATTTTCTCTAACAGCTGCTCTTGACTTTGACACACACTGACACTGATATACACACATCACATACAGAGCAGTGATTAGACAAAGCAAAAAAGGAGAAAGAAAGGAGGAAGGAAAGAGAGAAAGAGTTAAGAAAGAAAGGGAAAGAGAAAGCTGATGAAAGCTGCATCACTTTGAATCACTTATGACCATGAATGGTCATTAGTAGAAATTAGTTTCCAAGAGATCTTGCTCAACTGATTCCTTTAAATGTCACACAGATATACACCAAATTATCTGAGACAAGGGATGGAAAATAGGTAGAAATATTTGGTTCATTTATGTATTTGCCTTTGTTTCTGTATGCAAAGAATATAGGAAAACCCATTGAGGCAAGTGCTTCCTGGATGAAAATATTTATTTTAATAGAATTGAACTTGGGATCATTTTACATACTTAAATAAGTACGTTTCAAAGCTTAAATGTGTTAGATTAGAACAGATAACTTCAAACAAATGCAAAGTCTAATAGGCATAATATTGAACAAGAAATATAGATCATATGAGTCAAAGTTATTTAATAGGTAGTAAAAGTAAAAGTTGTTCCTGCACATTAATTCACCTTTCAGTCTACAGCAATTGGAGTAAAAAGATGAGATGTTTTTCCCACTTATTGCAATGAGCCTTAGGATGATGCTATTGCTTGCTTGTGTGCTCTCTTTTTCTTTCTTAATGGAAGTTTTATACTCAGATCACAAAAGCAGAAACATTATCTGAGATGAAAAAGCCCAAACCAAACCAATTTTTGTCCATTTTAATAGAAAGACATAGAATGTAAATATTCCGTACTCTGGGGGAAACGAGGTGGATTGTCATTTACATCAGTCAGCGTAATATTCACAGTGGTGGTTCCAGATAATCCACCCATCTGGCCACCCATATCCTTAGCCTGGATGACCACTTGGTATTGCTCCCTGTTTTCACGGTCCATGTTTAGCAAAGCAGTTTTAATAATACCTGAAAACATAAAAATAAAAGAAAGGAAGTTTACAAATAAGGTCCTGACTTTGATGGAAGCGCTTATTAAAAAATATCCACAGTCTAAAGAACAAAACAATTTTTGTGCAGTAAGTAAAATCTGCCCTGTACAAATATTTACTGTTATGAGACGGCTCATTAAATTACCAACTTTTCATATCATATTTCAGGCTGCTGCTTACGTGACAGATACAATATTAGTGGCATCCCCAGAAACATGTTCTACTTATTTGTAAGCAGTGTTATTGTACATAACTATTAATCCCTTTTCATTTCCATGCTAAAAGTCTCTCACTGAACTGGATAAAGGCTCTTTGTTCATTACAAAGTGCCCGATCTTTACTCTCTTGTCAACATTGTAAGGAAAAAAAAAAGCTAACTTCAACAAAGCATCATTAAAGAGGCAGTACAACAACTTTAAATGTGAGAAGAGGAATTAATTACGAAAATTATGAGCATCCAAGCATGCCTGAGTATGTATATTTCTATTTATACATTGATTGAAATTATTTTGCCAGTCACTTTCTTCTTCAAAGGTATAAATAACAGTTATGAGGCCAAACCTTATTGAAATTCTTACTGAATATTTACCATGAAGAAAAATGTTTGCATTCCTACTGAGTCTCTTAAGGCTAAGAACTGACTCTTTTGTAGGCAAAAGGGATGAAATTCAACTACTGAGATTCATGGCAAAATTCATAGCAGATTTGGCAGAGACTTATTTCACGCTAGGAGTTTTGCAATTTCTTTCCATGGCGGCAAGAGCAAGCCTGTGGTTTACCTGGC
>JASSUY010033853.1:0-48333 GCA_032466535.1 Forpus xanthops
CGGGCCGCGGGGCGGCCCGGCTCGGGGCTGGGCATTGGCAGCGGTAGCTGCTGGGAAAATAAGGGAGCCCCGAGCAGTGTCCGGCGAGTTACTCACGCCTAGCCCGTTCCTGTTCTCCTGGGGACTGGGAGGCTCTCGGGGTGGTGCCCTTGGGAACTAATAAGTGGGGATGATGGTGCACGCCCGGCGGCCGCTCGGTCGCAGCCAAAGCGGGTCTGACGGTCACCCCGCGGAGAGGCTTCGGGACGGCTCTGGTGTTTGTGCTTTTGTCCAAGGGGGATTTCAGGCTGTGTCCTGGAAGCTGTTGTCTCACTTGATCTGGTGGTGTGCTGGGGGGACGTGAGGTGGCACCGGCTTCCTTTGGGTTCCTACCCGTGGGACGCTGCTCGCCTTTTGAAGAGAAATGAAGCTGAAGCAAGTCGAGCCTGCCTTTACTAACAGAGAAGTTGGAGCAGGAGTGTTTAATTTAACTTGCAGCTTATTTTACGACCTGAACACTAGGTGTGAATGCCACAACGTTGTGCTCAGAGATACAGCCCTGACCGCATGAAGCTGTTAGGAAACACAACCTAAACACTTCACTGAGGAAGCTAATAAAGTAAAGCTTTGTGGTATTGTGCTCAGTATGGAATGGCTGATGTACAGTCAGTGCTGGTGTTCTGTGCACATCATATACTAGTGGTCACCTAGAATCTGCTCAGTATTGATGTGTTTTGGGCAGTGCTGAGGCTGACCTTTTAATCTGCTATTTTCGGGGGGGGGGGGGGGGGTTGCCTGGAGAAGAGAAGGCTCAGTGGAGACCTTATCGCTATCTTCCAAACTAGCTGATTCTATGATTCTGTGATTTAGGGACCATTTCAGATTCGCTTTTCCTTGTGGAGCTGTGCTGTGAGTGTGCGTGTAAAGGTCATTATTGGAGTGTCAGCAGTTGCAGAGCACACAGGAACACTAAAGTGGATTCGCTTGTCTGTTGGGAGAGGTCTGTTTCCTCTCCTAGTGACAGCGAAGGTTTCGCTTTCCACTTGAGGCAGGAGTGTGTTGCCTTTAAGTAGCGTTGCCCTGAGGTTTGGAGTTGTGTGCCTGATGCTCACTGTGATTCAGAACAAGCAGGAGTTAACATGAGCACAAGTCTCTTATTTCACGCCTTGATATAGCATGCGGCAAATCATAGAGGGAAAGAAACCTCCAGCTTGTTGTGTTTGGAGCCATGCTCTTCCATGCTGAACACATCATCTATCTTTAGATTTCTAATCTAAAATATGTTATCTGTTGGAGTTATTTTTGGAAGATGGTTATTGGCTCTTGCAGCAAGACTGTTTGTTGACACCATCTGTAGAGCGGCTGGATTTCCTCTCAAATAAGCATGGTGTGATGACTGCAAAATCACAGGATCATGAGGGCTGAAGGGACCTCTGGAGATCGTCCAGTCCTGCCTCCTACCAAGGCAGGACCACACCAAGCAGGGCACACAGGAACTTACCCTGGTGTGTTTGGGATGTCTCCAGAGAGGGAGACTTCACAACCCCTCTGGGCAGCCTGTGCCAGAGCAGTGCCACCCTCAATGGAAGGAAGTTCTTGTTCATGTTGAGGTAAAGCTTGTTGTGGTTTAGTTTATGGCCATTGCTCCTTGTCCTGTCACTGGGCACCACTGGAAGGAGTCTGGCACTGTCCTCCTGGCACCTGCCTTAAAAGCAGTAACACAGTTCTTTCCATAATAAACTAGTAAACTCATTTGTTTTAACAACTCTTGTAGTTCATTTTGAAGTTTAAGCATCACTGAGTTCCTGGAGCTCCCTTAGCAGGTATGTTAAGAATTGATAGACTTTGGCCTCTGATTTCACAGAAATGATAGAAACAGTGGCTTAGAAAGATGCAGCTGAAGTGGACCGTGGTTTACAAAGCCTGTGGGGGTGCAGTGGGGCTGGTTTGCAGGGAAGGGTTTTCCACAAGGGAGAACTCCTGCACCTGCTGCTGTGTCTTCAGGAGGAAGAGGTTGTTCTTGTGCCTGCTGCCTTACATAAAGGCTCTATTTTGGGCCTGTTTGGGATTTGGAAGCAGAACTGAGACAGGAGGTGGTTGTTGCTGACGGGTTATATTTGATATTGACACAGTGGCTTCTCGCTTAGCGTGAGTAATGCGCTTCCCTGGGAAGCAGAAGTTAGTTAAGCAATAAATAGCAATACAGTAGCCTAAAGTTGTTATTAAATCTCACTATAGATGCAATATAATATTCTAGCGCATCACAGTTTAAGCTGTTATCTCTTATTTAAGTTTATTTATAAGGACTTGATGCCTTCCCCTTTTCACCACCATAACAGACCCAAGCCTCTTCTTGCCCAATCCAGATGGAGTTGCAGGTCTTGTTCTGGTTTCTTATACCTTGTGGGTGTTGTACCTTGAACTGCTTGACCTGGATAAAAGAGCAGTTGTTGTGGAGCTGCTAACTACTCCTGTACTGTGTTATTCGCAGTTTGTTCTTTTAGTATATGTTGCATACGTTTACTACTGCTGATTTATAGTTGGCATAAGGAGGTAGATGAGCAAAATCAGCTTTTGAGTATAAGAGCACAAGCATTTTTGCACATTCAGTCTCTGGGCTCATTGCCCTTCCGTGTAGTTTGGAGAGGTGAAGCCTGGTGAGCAAGACATTGGAACTTGGTCATGTTATGCTGATGATCTTCATGTAAAACCTCTGATAACAGCTGCTTTTCTATTTCAGCTTTTTAGGTAGACTTAAGTAGGGTCCAGAGAGGGACAGCGGAGCTAGTGAAGGGCCTGGAGTGCAAGTATGGTGAGGAACGGCTGAGGGACCTGGGAGGGGTTAATGGTGGCCTTGGCAGTGCTGGGAACAGATGGACTTGATGATTTTAAAGGTCTTTTCCAACCTGGTTGATTCTAACTAGGAAATCAAAACTACAAAGCTAATGAGTTGGGTATTTAGCTGATGCCCTCTGCTCCCCACCTCCCCTCCAGAAATCATCACTGTCACCAGAGGTGGAGAGGGCTCTGTTCAAAGAGGTAAAGTTGAAGTGAGTAGTGAAGTTGAGTCGTATAATCTGTTTTTCCACCTTTCTCATTGAATTAAAATGGGAAATAAAGCAGTTTAAGTATGTGATAGGCAGATATCCACATCCGTGGTTATCTCACAGGAAGCATTAAAGGCAGAACCAGCTATGAAAGCAGAGCTTGGTTTCTGTTCTCTGAGTGGTGGTCCTCAGGTTTTTGTGCACATGGGCTGTGGTGTGACACTGCAGCAGCTTTTGGTGTGCCATTTCTGTGTATAGATGTTCCCCGTGGCCAGCAAGCCTCATGGAGGAACCTCAAAGACCTGATTTTCAGTTTGTTGATGTGTGTTTTGCTTTACGATGTTCACTTTTGTTTTGCGTTGGTGTTGAATTTTCAGTCTCTCTGAGCTTTGTGTTGGTCTGGGTGCGGGGCAGAGTATTGCCGGTCTCTGAAATGCCATGTCTCTGCCCATGAGGCTGATTCCAGGGGATGCATTTTTCTCCCATGTGTATTACCTTCACAAGTCTTTACTCCCCAGTGTGTCACAGAGGTTGCTTTGTGTGTGTGTTATTATGCAGTTGCCTGTTTTGATCCTTCTGTTTTGTGGAATTGCACAAACTCCAGTTGACTCCGTGCCTTAACAAAAAGGGAACACCAGTGCTCTGGTCCTGGCAAATCCTGCAGAGCGTTACAGAACAAACAGGCCAAACTTTATGGGCAGCTGAGTTTAGACTAACTTAAAGGTTAATGAACCATGAACTGTGAGAGCCATAGTTAAAGGGGCTGAGCTGTTGATGGTGTATCATAGAATTGCAGACTGGTTTGTGTTGAAAGGGATCTTAAAGCTCATCCAGTTCCAATCCCTTGCCATGGGCAGGGACAGCTTCCACTAGAAGCAGGTTGTTTCAAGCTCCATCCAACCTGGCCTTGAACACTGCCATGGATGGGGCAGCCACAGCTCTTCTGGGCACCCCAGGCCAGTGCCTCACCACCTTCACGGGAAAGAACTTGTGCCTAAGAGCTCATCTCAATCTCCTTGTAAATCTGTAGAGGAGGAACATTTGCAGTATTGGAATGCCATCCTTACATTTCTGACGTGGATAGCGACGCAGATGCCATCATCCGTCTGCTGCTGGAGGACTCGGCCCCGAGGACATGAGAGATGGGATTCAAGGGAAAGGACTGTGCTCTCAAAACTTTGATTTGGAGAGCATGTGTGATTTTAACAATCTTGTCTTACATCTGAGAATAGATACAGCATATCCTGAGCGTGGTGTGGTGCTGCTGTCATGCTGTGTACAATTGACACATCTTCTTTTCTCCTGTTGCAGTGAGTCTGAAATCCTACACCACGACAAACAATATGAGCCTTTTTACTCCTCCTTTGTTGCACTTTCTACACATTACATCACTACTGTGTGCAGTCTAAGTAAGTGTTCCCCCTCCTTTGCTTCTCTTGGTCTTGTGTTATGACTGGGGTGTAGAAAAAGTAAACTGGAACTGCTGTCCTTTGTCTCCAGCCCTCTTTGAAGACAGAGGGGATGAGACCAGCACTGCTGGCTTCTCTACTGGCACAATGTCAAATCAGATGTAAAGGGAAACTTGTCAATGGGAGGATTTGGCCACCAAATACTGAACAGTGCTGACTTTTTGTTGCTTATTCATTGGCCTCATTCATTTAGGGAAGATAACTTTAAGTCAAATGAAATGTTTAAATAAATTTTCAGGATTTTTGGGTTATTCTTTAGCAATTATTTTAGTATGTTGGAATTAATGATCTAAACTTTGTGACTCAAAATATTTCCTGTTATTTTGGCTGATAGAATTTGGCAATTTCAGCAAAAAGAGTGGTTTGGGTCAGCTTGTTTCATGTTCTTCAGTGCTTCTGCCAGTATTAAGTAATGTTGCTGGGGAAGCCATTTCATCTAAATTACCTTGTCTGGGTTATCTCTGCTTTACTGACATTTATTGGGTTACATTTTAATGAGACTGTATTTATAATTGCATCTGTGTGTTATGCGGAGTAGCTTGTGTGTGCATCCATGCTGCACCTCACTCTGTTTCACTGGTAGCACTAAGAACACATTACTCTGTATGAGTTTAAAACTTGTCCTGAGTGCAGACATCTCTTTTTTTTTCAGTACCGAGAAACCAGTTGCAGTCGGTGGCAGCTGCTTGTAAAGTCCTCATTGAATTCTCACTGCTGCGACTTGAGAACCCAGATGAAGCATGTGCTGTGTCACAGGTGAGAGCTGATTTTGACTGCTTGAGTGTTAAAATGGGTTTTAGCTTGTGATTCCGAAGTATAATGTTGCATAAGGCAAAGTTAGTGAAGGTGTACCGCTTCAGCAGAGTGCTGAATCTTCCCTCTGCATTCTTCACTCAGAATTTCAGCTTGTGAGCAAGCTGAAATAAAGGGGGCCTGAATCCTTGGTTAATTCTCATGTGTTTTTCTGTGGTCGGTTTAGTTTTGTTTAATAACCTGGAACAAAATAGTGGAATTCTTAAAGATGGATTCTTCCCCAGTTTTATTTTAGTCATTCTGGAAAAGCTGAAATCTGTTTCAAAGAGGAAAGGCATGTGGGAAGTGATCACATAATGTCACCTGTAATAGGCACATAATGTCACCTCCTTCAAGCCTTAGTCTGTCGTAGGGAAGAGTGCTTTTCCAGATGCTTTTTTCTAACATGCACATGGGACAATGTTAATGACCTGAATTACCTGCAGTAGTGGTAACACCGCTAATACCATGTCTTCCGTATGTGATCAGAGTGGGTTTGGAATGTTGCAGTAGCTGCACTAGCTAAAGGTGCAGTACTCTTAATACAGTTGTTTAGAATAAATGCTGTTGAGGAATAATTGGAATCAAGAGAATTTAAGTTGTACTTGATGCCTTTTTCTTTGTAGAAACACCTCATTCTGCTGATAAAGGGGCTGTGCACAGGTTGCAGCCGCCTGGATAGAACTGAAATTATAACCTTCACGGCAATGATGAAGTCAGCCAAGCTGCCTCAGACTGTTAAAACCCTCTCTGATGGTAAAGGGTTTCATTTATGTTTACATCACTTGAAGCACTTGAGGTAGACATTGGAAATACTGTGGGTTTGATGTATGAAATGGTGCTTTGCTGTTTGCCCTGCAGTAGAGGACCAGAAGGAGCTGGCCTCCCCTGTGAGCCCAGAACTGAGACAGAAAGAAGTGCAGATGAACTTTCTCAATCAGTTGACATCAGTTTTCAACCCTAGAGTCTCATCGTCACCATCTATCACACCAGAAACACAGGTAAACAGCCAACCCTAGAATAGGGTTAAACTTCAGCATTAGTAACATTGGTGCAGGAAAGGGCAGAGTGTAGTCAGTGGTGGTTTTATAGTACACATGTGTAAAGAAAACCTTTCTTAAGTATTTAAATCCTACTTGCATGTTGACTAGTGGCAAATGACATAACGGTAGTTTTGTTGTTTCATTAAACCTAATGTTCAGTGATATTTGTAGCTCTTTTGAGTTCTGCTGCTGCTGCACCTTGCTCCTGTGTAGATATTTGCTGCAATACCATGCATTTTTAATGCTCCTGTAATGTTTTTAGGTGGAAGGAGAGAGTGAGGATCAAGCTTCCACAGACCAGACCTCTGCAGCAAAGACAAAAAGCATATTCATTGCTCAGAATGTGGCCAGCCTGCAAGAACTTGGTGAGAGTCAGCTTTTTAGCATCTGGGAAGGGGTAAAAGGGGAAATATCTCTCCAGTGTTGCATTCTGCTTGCTCTGAGTGGGAAGGATCTGAAGGTTTTACTCATTTGCATGCTGAAGGAGGTTGTGGCTGTGATGTAGTTTTCTTCATTGCAGAGGAGATGAGCTCAGTATATTTATATGCAGTCACTGCGTTTTGAGGGGTCAGTAAGGTGGGCCATACAAAATAGCTTATGGGATGGGTTATTGAGGAGGTGTGAATTAGACCTGATGCATCACATAAGATGCACACAGAGCTTTGTGATACCCATTACAAGTGTGGCTGAAAACTTCACCTGGTTTATGTGTTGTAAGCTAGGCTTTATTGTGTTACCTCATCTGTGATATTTTCTCACCACATGGAATAATTAAGTCAATTACTGATGACCATTAAATCTGTTCTTCTTAAAAGCATTCTCACAGATCAGCAAAAATAACACTTCTGGGTGGTTTTTTTGGTAGGTGGCTCTGAAAAGCTGCTGAGAGTGTGCCTGAACCTCCCCTACTTCTTGCGCTACATCAATCGGTTTCAGGATGCAGTGTCAGCCAACTCATTCTTTATTATGCCAGCCACAGTGGCAGATGCCACTGCTGTTCGCAATGGGTAGGTGTCTGTCCTTGCTCTCCTCTGATGGATGCTGGATGCACTGTGTGAGAGAAAATAACTGTGGTGGCTACGCAGCATCAGTTAAAGTGCTGCTTCTGTGAGGTGTCAGATGTCCAGCAGTGATTGTCCCCCACAGTGGGCACTGGTGAGGTTGCGTTTCAGATCCTGTGTTCAGTTCTCAGCCCCTCACTACAAGAGAGGCATTGAGGTGTTGGAGCACAGTGTGATGGGGAACAGTTGAGGGACCTGGTCGGGTTTAGTCTGTGGAAGAGAAGGCTCAAGGGAGACCTTATAGCTCTTCACAGCTACTTGAAAGGAGATTGTAGTGAGGTGGGATCGGTCTTTGCTCCTAAGGAACAAGGGAGACACCTCAAGCTGCTCCACAGGAGGTTTAGATGGAGATGAGGAACAATTTCTTCCCCAGAGGGTGCTCAGGCATTGCAACAGGCTGTCCAGGGCAGTGCTGGAGTCACTGTCCCTGCAAGTGTTCACACACTGTGTAGCCAAGGCCCTCAGTGCCATGGGTTAGTGGTGGTCTTGGCAGTGCAGGGGTAAGGGTTGGACTGGATGAGCTTAAAACTTTTACAACCCACTTAACTCTGTGATTTGATGTGTACATTGCATTGCTGAACCTCAGCATGTGTCGTTACTGTAGATTTCATTCGCTGGTAATAGATGTGACCATGGCACTGGATACTCTGTCTCTGCCTGTACTGGAGCCCCTGACACCCACACGTCTCCAAGATGTGACTGTTCTCGCTCTCAGCTGTCTCTATGCAGGTGAATGAATTTCCTGTATTTTCTCTGGAGCTTTAAGTCAGTCTTGCTTTTGTTCTGCATTGTTCCCTGCACATTGAGGCTCAGCCTACAAGAACCATTATTTCTCCTGATTTTGAAGACCATGCAACATACTGTGCAGTGTGGTGACTGGGTTCAGATGAAAATTGTTATAGTAGCACTGAAATTCTGGTATATTATGCAAATGTTCTTGTCAGTGTCTGTGACAAACACCGACTCAACGTTCTCTTAATAGACTGTGATTTCTGCTCTCTTAGTGTTCGGAGCATAATGTATTTTTTCAGTGCTTATGGTTTCAGCTTGTTTGGTTGTGTCCCCCATATCAACCTTGTTTCCCAGGAGAGGTTTCATACATCAGCATCCTCAGTGCTTAATTGGTATGAGTAACATTTTAAAGAGATATGGGAGTAGAGTATGAAGATTGCCTTAAAAATGGCATTGAATTCCATGGTAAAACATCTCCTCCTTTAATTGTTCTCATGCGTTTCTGTAGGGGAAAACTTTACTCCTTTGAGGGTAGTTTGGAAAGATCTTTAATCTGTCAGCTGTAATATGGAGTTTTCTCTGCTCCATCAGGTTTATGGGCATGTTTGATACTGCTTGGTTTAATCTGCAAAGTAGGAGCATTGAGTCCTGAGTTTGGCTCTTAGTAAGAATGTGACCTCTTATTTTGAATCAGGTGTGAGTGTGGCCACTTGCATGGCCATCCTGCACGTGGGTAGCACTCAGCAGGTACGAACTGGGTCAACAAGTTCCAAAGAAGAAGATTATGAAAATGATGCTGCTACTATTGTACAGAAATGTGTAAGTAGATGAAAGAGCATGATTATTGTTTTGTTCTTAGCAAGTGAAGAGCATAGAGTTTGTATTTCTTTAGATTGCAATACATAGCTGTTATTTCTAGGCATTAGGCTTGCTGACAAAGGAAGTAATGAGGTGGTGGCTAATTGTAGAGGGGAAAATACAATTGTATTTGGAGCTTAACTTAAATATTACCATGGCTTTGGATTTATTTGCAGCTTGAAATCTATGAAATGATTGGACAAGCCATCAGCAACTCACGCCGTGCAGGCGGTGAGGTAAGATTTGTATCTTGGGAAGCTCGTTCACTGTTTTTGTGCTTGTATATTTTGGAATTTGGGTTGACACTATTTTGTTTTTTTGATGCCTTTTTCCTCCCCTTCCCCCTTCAATTTTGGCACGATAGCATTATCAGAACTTCCAGCTGCTTGGAGCTTGGTGTTTGCTAAACAGCCTCTTCCTCATCTTGAACCTCAGCCCCACGGCCTTGGCTGATAAGGGAAAGGAGAAAGATCCATTGGCTGCTCTTCGTGTCAGAGACATTATTGCTCGCACTAAGGAGGGCGTTGGGTCTCCCAAGTTAGGACCTGGGAAAGGGTATGTAAATATCTCTTTGAAGTCATCACTGTCCATGTATCTAGCCATGTCCAGCAAGCAGCTACCACAGAGTATTGTTGGTCTCTAAAATTATCCCCAGTTGTAATTCAGGGGAATCAGTTCTTGATTCTTGGGAAAAAGTCACTGTTTTCTTCAGTTTAGCAAAGCAGTCACTACACTCAGTAGTAGTGAGTCCCTCCCTCCCCTTGAAATTCGAATCATAGAATCACAGACTGGTTTGGGTTGGAAGGGATCTTCAAGCTCATCCAGTTCCAATCCCCTGCCATGGCCAGGGGCACCTTCCACTCAAGCAGGTTGCTCCAAGCCCTGTCCAACTTGGCCTCAAAAACTGCCAGGGATGGGGCAGCCACAGTTTCTCTGTGCAACCTTTTCTAATACCTTCATAGAGAATAATTTTTTCCTAATATCTAATCTAAATCTACCCTCTTTCATTTGAAACCATTCTCCCTTGTCCTATCATTACATGTCCTTGTAAATAGGATTTTGTGTAGGCCCTCAGTATGGCTTGTTTCCTTTATGTTTCTATAGGCATCAAGGGTTTGGTGTTCTGTCTGTGGTGCTGGCAAATCATGCTATCAAATTGCTGTCATCACTCTTTCAAGATCTGCAAGTGGAGGCATTGCACAAGGTATGTAGGTAACATACACATTCTTGTGGAACATTTTGCCTTCTCCACTGAAACACACTTTAAATTCTCTTCTTGCTGCCATCCTCCAGGGCTGGGAGAGCGACGGGCCACCAGCAGTGCTGGATATCATGGCTCAAAGCACGTCCATCCAGAGGATTCAGCGACTTATAGATTCTGTACCACTCACTAACTTGCTGCTGACTTTGCTGTCTACTTCTTACAGAAAGGTAGGAACCAGCTGGAGAACTGTGGCTGAGGCATTCCTGTTAAGTGCCATCCACATGGAAAATTCTCACTTTACAAACTTTGAGTGAGCTAAGAACTTAGAATTCTTCTTTTAGAAGCTGTCAACTTACTCTTCTTTCCAAATTCTTACGATTCATCATAAAATCATAGAATAGTTAGGGTTGGAAAAGACTTAAAATCATCCAGTTCCAATCCCCCTGCCATGGGCAGGGACACCTCACACTAAACCAGGCCACACCCAAGGCTCTGTCCAACCCAGCCTTGAACACCACCAGCGATGGAGTATTCACAACTTCTTTGGCAACAATTCCTTTGGCATTCCAGTGCCTCACCACCCTCACAGTAAAGAATTTCTTCTTTATATCAAATCTAAACTTCCCATTTAAGTTTGAACCCATTACCCCTTGTCTTGTCACTACAGTCTTTAAAGAAGAGTCCTTCCCCAGTACCCCTATAGGCCCCCTTGAGATACTGGAAGGCTGCTCTGAGGTCTCCATGCAGCCTTCTCTTCTCCAGGCTGAACAGCCCCAACTTTCTCATCCTGTCTTCATACGGGAGGTGCTCCAGTCCCCTGATCATCCTTGTGGCCCTCCTCTGGACTTGTTCCAACAGTTTATCCTAAAATTAAACTTGTTCCTCTCTTCTCCCAAGGCTTGTGTCTTGCAGCGTCAGAGGAAGGGCTCCATGAGTAGCGATGCAAGTGCCTCCACTGATTCTAATACTTACTATGAGGACGATTTTAGCAGCACTGAGGAGGACAGCAGCCAAGGTAATAGCAGCAAGCAACTTAAGACAGGATTTTACACTATCTTTCAGATTTAGTGGAAACCTGGCTACTGGGTTGTTGCCTTCTTGGTCAGGAATGACATTTAATGCTGAGAATGTGAACCAGTTTGTAAGAGCTGTTTGGCAGAAACAATGCTGACTGTGCTTCTAAACTAAAGGCTGAGTGCCTGAAATTTGGCAGTATCTGCTTAAGAGAGTGGAAATAACTTCTTGTAAGCTCTTGTTGGGCTTGTGTTAAAGTGCTTAGCCTTGTGATTTGGGAAGGAAAAATAAAGACGGCAGATGCCTTAAACTGAAACTCGTTTCTAAGATGAGTAGTTTGCATAAGGTATTTGCTTATAACATTTTGTTTTTCCTACATCCTGTGTTAGATGAGGACAGTGAACCAATCCTTGGGCAATGGTTTGAAGAGACAATCTCTCCAAGCAAAGAGAAGGTGGCCCCACCACCTCCTCCTCCGCCACCCCCTTTGGAGAGCTCCCCTAGAGTGAAAAGCCCAAACAAACAGAGTACTGGAGAGAATGGGAACATCCTGGCCAGCCGCAAAGATCCAGAGTTGGTACGAGAAGGTCTTGGGGCTTAGTGAAATAACTGCTGTGCTGTAGTGTTGTTGCCGTGTCAGTGCCTGGGTATGTTGACAGACAAGGTAAATGTGAGGCATTTTAAGTACATTGCTGATGGAGAATCAATGACTGTCTTGCCTTTGAAGAAAGATATTTCCTCTTCTCTTCTGACAGGTGGAATAGTATTTGTTACTGCCAGGGAAGCAAAGCCTGAAGATAGTATCTATTTGGGTTACAGAGACAGAGGGAAAATGAGGGCAAAATGACTTGCTAATAGAATGCTTTTAGCTCCAACTCCATCAGGGAAAGACAAAAATAGATACTGCAATGGAGGAGAGCCTTGCAACCTTGTCAGAATCTATCATGGGTCCTGATACAGGACATTGATTGCAGTGAGCTGGCTTACAACTTCTCTTCTGGGGTAGAGTTAGAGGACTTGAGCTATTTTGCTGGTGGTTTAGGTTTTGTTTAAGGTTGCAGTGTGTTTCTCCTTTCTTTCCAGTTTTTGAGCCTAGCTTCAAATATTCTGAACTTCATCACTTCTTCTATGCTGAACTCCAGGAACAACTTCATTCGCAACTACCTGAGCGTGTCTCTTTCAGAGCAGCACATGGCTACACTGGCTAGCATCATCAAAGAGGTGGATAAGGATGGTCTAAAGGGTGAGTGAGCAGAGCTTCTGTGTTAGAGAGCACAGACTGTAGGAGTTAGAGGTGTGTGTTTTCTTAGTTTCATGTGGAAATTTGAAATGTAAGAGAGCAACAGCAGTAAATGGGTTGATCCCTGTCTTACAGGCACATCCGATGAGGAGTTTGCTGCTGCCCTATATCACTTCAACCATTCCTTGGTGACCTCAGATCTTCAATCCCCTGCTTTGCAGGTAAGTGTGATTGAATGTATAAATAAAATGAAGAAGTGTTGGTGTCTGTTACTGTCTCTGCACAGATTTTCCACACCTGGATTTGTGTGTTGATGATTCCATTTAGCTCTTGAGTATATTCTTTTGCAGACAGAACTTGGAATATTTTGGCTCCAATGAGTTGGATGACCTTTGCAGTCATCTGATACAAAACATCCTGCAGAGTGTAAACTTAACATCCAGAGTAGAGTTCACATTAATCCACTGAACTTTGAAGCTGATGAAAGCTGAAAAGGCAATGAGTTTGTATATTTTGCTTTGGAGAGTTGCCTCTATCCATGTATTTATCAAGAGGGGTTCCTGCAGATTTGCTTTGCTGTCAGGACTGATGCCAAAAGGCTTTGGAATTCTCTCAGGAGAGAATCAAATTAATCCTTTTGCTTTCATGTGTTGACTTCATAGCCTCTAGGTTTATTTGCTAGGTCATGGGATGACCTGACTTAATACTTTAAGTAGAAGTATAAATCTGCTTGCAATCAGTGAATTCAATCCCTATACTTTATGTTGACTACTGTACATTTTCTGCCGTATTTAAAATACTTTGTTGGTTTGAGGTTTTTGTTTTAAAGCAGTTGGACATCTCAGAAATCTGCCTTTTTACTGTATTTGAAAGGAAGCAGCATTGCCGTGACCAGTCAAAGAGGTCATCTTCTGAATTCTTACATATTGAACATAGCAGAAGAAACAGTCTTGCAGTGATACTGCAGGAAATGAGTAGAGCTCATCAATGACAATTTTATGCATTAGTGTTAAAGTTGCAAGTTTATTGTGTTTTAGGTGGCACAGTGACAGCAGTAAGTATCCCTTGGTAGCTGTGCCATGTGTTGGAGATACGAGAGAGATTGCTATGTGAACCCTTATGACCTCCAAGGGCCCTGCTGTTTGTTCACATCATGCTTTTAAAGCATCAGACAGGACTTGCCTCTTCTCAACAAGTCTGTTTTGTTCCAGAATACACTTCTTCAGCAGCTGGGAGTTGCCCCTTTTTCGGAGGGCCCATGGCCTCTCTACGTCCACCCTCAGAGTTTGTCGGTGCTCTCGCGACTTCTCCTCATTTGGCAGCATAAAGCCACTGCCCAGGGAGATCCTGATGTTCCAGAATGCCTTAAAGTCTGGGAAAGGTGAGAACTTTATATTGAGCTGAAAGTTGTTGCTTAAATCTGTGGTTTTCTGTCAAGGGAAAATTCGCTGGGACCAGCACAACCAACATATGTGTGTTCTCTGAGTAAGGATATGTGATGCTGGGAGGAGCAGTCTGTGTGTTGCTGGAGTCCTTCACTTAGAGTGTAGGAAATGAAACCTAGGATCAGGATTTAGGTGGGTGGAGCCTGAACCCTGGTTTTAAGAAGGGATTGTCTCATTTCAGCAGATTTCTGATAAGTTCAGTTATGATGGTGCTGGGGTTTTTTCTTTCTGCCATAGTGTGTAAGTCTCTGCTAGGGTTTAGCTGACTTAAAGTGGGCAGCCTTTCCTGTGGGAACGGGTTTGCATCTCCCTTCTTTTGAATGTTTGTTCATCCTTTTCATCAAATGTAGGTTTTGGTGTTTGCACAGTTTCATTCCAATGCTTCATGTAGTGATAATCAGTGAAATTGCCAGTGTTAGAAGAGTAAGCAGAAAGGGAAAAATTATGAAAATGTTTCTCTAACCTGGAATTAAGAAGGATCTAAGCCAAGAGAAAAGTGAACTTCATAAACTTCCTCTCCTGTTGTCAGGTTTGTGGGCACACTGAAGCAGAATGCCTTGCAGGGGACTCTTCCCAGTGACACAGAAGATCTGAATGTTGAACATCTCCAATTGCTGCTGCTGATTTTTCACAATTTCTCTGAGAGGGGCCGCAGATCCATCATGATGCTCTGTATCCAAACAATTGTGGAGCTGACAGCGAACATGGATACCCAGCAATCTTCTGTCCCACTTCTTGTGGCACGTCTCCTCTTGGTGTTTGACTACCTGCTCCATCAGTATTCTAAAGCCCCTGTGTACCTCTTTGAACAGGTAGGATTTGAGGTCAAGTCCTAGCTATTTAGTTGGTCACTCAGTAGAAATATGTAACAGGCAATTGTCTGGTGTGCTCTGGTCTCTTTGTAGCCTTTAGGGAATAAATTTGGTTTAATGTTGTTACCAGCCTTTGGAGTTGTAATCTGTAATTAAACTACAGTTGTTGATTCCTAGCAGCAGGTTCTGTTTGAGTGTGAATTCCTGGTATAACTCCTGTCCTAATGAATCCTGGTAAGGGTGGGATAAATCCCCTATCTTATCTTTCAAAATCTTGAGTATTTGGGTATTGAGGCACCATTTCAGGAACACCTGGTACATCATGTCCTTGCTTTAGCTTTTCACTGTTGAGGTTTCAGGCACTGTTGTCATTAATGGGACGCTGGTGTTTTGTGCATGGCTTTTCCACTTGGTGGAAGCTTGACCATTGATTTTAGCTATTCACTCCAGAATAAAAATCAGAGAGGACAAGAGGTGATGGGTTTTAATTTTAACAGTGGAAGTTCAGGTTAGACGTAAGGAAGAAGCTCTTCTCTGTGAGGGTGCTGAGGCACTGGAATAGGTTGTTAAGAAAGTGGTAAATGCTCCATCCCTGGCAGTGTTCAAGGCCAGGTTGGACGGGGCTTGTAGCAACCTGCTCTAATAGAAGGTGTTCCTGCCTGTCGCAGGGGGAGCTAGATCAGCTTGAACTGTCTTCCCCACACAAACCATTCTATGAGATGGGATCTAGAGCTTCCCTTGGAACTGGGAATGATTGTGTCTTACCAACAGGGATGTGATGTTGGTGGTTGTATTTCCCCCTATCCCTAATGACAAAAATGCCATGGGTGTATTTTTTCTGTGTTTTTGAACTTAGGTACAATACAATTTGCTGACTCCACCCATTGGGTGGGTGAGTGGATCGCAGGATGGCAGCAGACGAACATCTGTCCCACTCTATCACGGGTTTAAAGAAGTGGAAGAAAACTGGACCAAACACTGTTCATCAGGTAAGAAAGAAAACCTAAGGAATCTTTGATACCCAGATTTGCTTTTACAAATAAAGGAATGCCCTGATGTAGCTTTTCCTACTTCTAATGGGCATAGCTATGTAATGCATGTAATAATGCAAGAAAAGTTGCATTAAAAGAAAATTATTGTCATCTATGACTATGCTACAAGTAACTGAAAATAAATACAGATTTATTGTACCAGGATTGTAGGAGAAGGAAAACCTTGATTGCATATACCATCGGTTACAGCACATATAGCAGGTCATGAAACCAGCCTAGTAGAATCTGGTAATAGTCTTAATGTGAAAGATGGTGGAGATGGAGGAGAGAGTATAACACAATACTGGCTGATTAAAACCATCACTTTGAACATTATTTTCTGTCCTCATGTTCCAGATGCAGCTCCACAGCCTAGGTTCTATTGCATCCTATCTCTAGAAGCTTCTGAAAATGATCTGAACCGTCTGGATAGCACGGTATGGAAATCTGTGCTTTAAAGACCTTTCTGTGAGCCTTTATGGGCCATGAAGATTTGATGAGTGCCAGAAGAGAAAGAAAGGAAGGAAGGAAAGAGCTGATGAATCAGGGACACGAGAAATTTGTCACTAAGTGTAGAAAGGAGTAGTGGCTGGATAAGATAATACGGGTTTTCTTTATGCATCTAATTTCAGAAAATCAATATGCAAAATCTATGAAGACGTGTTGGACTACTTGTAGTAGTGCTTGTGATTCAGAAGTGTATGCTATGACAGAGCCCTATCATATCCATGCTGATTTTTCAGTGCTGCTGAAGCATCTGCAATGAAGACACATGACACTAGAATTATCTTCCCATAATTTAGCTCCATGTTTTTCCTGGGTTTTGTTTTCTCAGTACATTTGTTGCCATCAAGGTTACGGGCTTGCTTCATGTGTGCTCCTGTATAACCAGTTCACTGGTATTTTGACTGGGGAGATTCCTAACAGAGCTAGCTTCCTGAAGTTTTATTTTGCATGGGTTTGGTTTGTGTGTATTTTGACCACTTGAGAGCTTGGCTGTATACAAACACCGAGCTGTGCAACTTGCAAAGCAAAGATGCTGACACATCATCTCTTGCAGGTTTGTGAGGTCCTTTTCTCTCGGACGACAAAGTATGATGAGCTTTACACAGCCCTGACTTCCTTACTTGCTGCTGGGTCACAATTTGATACACTCAGGAGGAAAGAGAATAAAAATGTCACTGCACTGGTAAGACTATTGCTGTAACATTGTTTGTTTCAAACTGTCAGGCAAAATGTTTAGCCAGTGTTTTGGACAGTGATTGGAGTAATGAGGAACTTAAAAATCTCATAGCTGAAGGTCATATGAAGGTAGTATAAAGGTAGTATGCATGGTGGTGGCGCATCTTGTGAGTTATTGACTAAGAACATGTTTTAGACTTGCTCTGTGTCCTGGTAATGCCAGGAGGTCTGGCTAGAATATGATGAAACAGAGAAACAAAATCATAATTTTTCATTTTTCTTTTTTCCTCTTTGTTGCATAATTTTGTAGAGCCATAGAATGGTTTGGGTTGGAAAAATCATGGAGTTCCAACTCCTTGCTGTGAACAGGGATGCCTCACGCTAGACCATGTAATGCAAAGCTGATCAACCTGGCCTTGAAGACTGCCAGGGATGGAGCATTAACTGCTTCTTTGGGCAACCTGTGCCAGGGCCTGACCACCCTATCAGGGAAGAGCTTCTGCTGTATATCTAACCTGCACTTCCCCTGTTTAAGTTTAAACCCATTACCCCTTATCCTGTATAACACAAAGTCAGTTCTGATATGTGGCACATCTGCAGGAGTCTGGAGTCTATGAGGAGATCATTTCAGTAGCTGTAAATGGTTGGAACTGCAGTCTTTCTTCCCTAATTTGTCCAACTGTTGCTTCTGTCTAGGAAGCCTGTGCACTTCAGTACTACTTCTTGATACTGTGGAGGATATTAGGGATTTTGCCTCCATCCAAAACCTACATGAATCAATTAGCCACGAACACACCAGAGATGAGTGAATGCGATATTTTACACACACTGCGCTGGTCTTCCCGACTGCGAATCACATCTTATGTCACGTGGATCAAGGTACAGCTCATCTTCATAGGGGTGTTTTGGGTTGTTGTTGATAGTAGCAATGTCAGTGTCTTGTTTTTTCTGTGCTGTGTGTGGGATTCATTACACGGATGTGATGGAACACATCATAGGAACTTGTGGCCATGTTCTCTAAGGCTTTCTAGCCTGGTTATTGTTGGAGTGGTTAATTATAGAGCACTTCTGAGGTATGACGGGTCTATTTTTGGCATCTGTAGGATCACCTTACCAAGCAGGGCATGAAAGCTGACCATGCTGCTTCTCTGATTGAACTGGCCTCCAGCAAGTGTAGCTCAGTGAAGTATGACGTGGAGATAGCAGAGGAATACTTTGCTCGACAGGTAAAGGTGGTGTGAATGCAATTGTGTATATGGAGCCTCTGGTTTTGTGAAATGAGTTGCACTTACTGTTCCATCTTTTTGTATTTTGAGATCTCTTCTTTCTGTGGTGTTGACTGCACAACTATTCTCCAGCTCCACGAAGTTCCCAGTTTACAGTCCATTTACACCCTTGATGCTGCAATTTCCAAGATTCAGGTTTCTCTAGATGAGCACTTTTCCAAGCTAGCTGCAGAGTCTGATCCGCACAAGTCTTCAGAGATAACCAAGAACCTCCTCCCTGCTACGCTACAGCTTATTGACACTTATGCTACGTTTACCAGGTACACTCTTAGGATCAATAATAGTGATCTTGTGTGCATGGGGCTTTCTTTGCATGTGGTTTGTTCTCTTAGAGGTAGGTGCCTTTTATTTTATAGTGCACTATAATTACTCTTAACTTAGGTCCTCTAGAGTGCTTATTGTTTTAAAAGAAGAATAAAAGTAGCTTCTCAAGCTATGCGTATGAAGTTATTGTTTCGAAGCATCCTTCTTGTCTGATCTTCTAAGGCTTTCTTGCAAGCTTGCAAGCCCAACATTTCCTCTAAAGATGAAACCTCCTGTTACCACTCTCTAGGATAGTGCCACTTAAAGTTATTTCAATATTGAGATTGTCAGACCGTCAAGAAAGAGGAGAGGGGGTGTGAATTCTTACATGAAAAATCTGAAATCTTCCAAACTCTCATTAGAACCTATGTAGAAGAAAGCAAAAGTAACTGAGCTTTTTCTTTTGAGTGGGCACTTTTCCTGGTAAGTATCTTAAAGAAGATAAAGATCTGAACTCCCTTAACTGTGAACTAAGAACAAGGAGGGTGGGGCAGAACTTCAGGAGTTTGCTTTATCTGTCACTGTATTGACACATTTAGTTCTGAAATTCCTGAAATTAATCCTTTCCATGCTGAATGCAGATCTTACTTGCTACGGAGCCTCTCTGAAGAGGGGTCCACTGAGAACAAGCCCTCTGAGGAGAAGCTACAAGGTTATGCTGCTGTCCTGGCCGTTGGATCCAGCCGCTGCAAGTCCAATACTCTAGGTGAGGATACTGGATGGTTCATATTTCCTCCTCTGTGTAGGTAAAGCTTTGTATAGTGCTGCAGACATTCAGCTTCAAAGCTGTACACTGGCTAACATGTTCTCAACCATGCTCAAAAGTGCATTATCCTGTCAGCAGCAAACTCGGAAGCTTTTTCCTTTAATATCCCAACAACTGAAAAAGTTGGGCAAACCTTGTAAGAGTAACTATTCTGTGGGCTTATCTGGATTATTGAAATGCTTTTGTAACCACATTGGTGCTCTGGTGGGAATGGGAATTGTGAAATATTGATATGTTGAAGTCTGCTACAAATCAGTATTTTTGCCATGTTTTCTGCGATTTTAAGTGGAAGAAGATGGAAAGCTCTTGCAAACTTAGGGATAATTTTGACTTGTGGAATTACATCTCAGTTTAGCTCCGTTTGTGTCTTGAATAATGATCTAGTTTTAAATAGTTTGTAGAAGCATTCCACTTTTCAACAAGTCCCACAAAATGACTCTGTAATTACGATTCTCTATTAACTGCAGGTCCAACACTTGTTCAGAACCTGCCATCAGCTGTGCAGACTTTATGTGAATCATGGAACAACATTCATACAAATGAGTTTCCAAACATTGGCTCGTGGGTGAGTCCAGCTTTGTGGATGGATCTGGTGTGATCCTATCTCCATAAATCCCTGGGAATGGTGGGCAGGGTGTCTTTCTGTTAGCAGTGAATGTTCTGATGTTTGTGTGTGTCTCCATCCTTAGCGCAACGCCTTTGCGAATGACACGATCCCAGCAGAAAGCTACATCAGTGCAGTTCAGGCTGCCCACCTCGGTACTCTCTGCAGCCAAAATCTACCTCTTGCAGCTTCCCTAAAGCACACCCTTCTCTCCCTGGTCAGGCTCACTGGGGATCTCATTGTGTAAGTGGTGCTTTTTAGATGACATTCCTGCTGTATCCATCTGTCTGCTCCTGAGAATGTCTGTCTTCATCAGCCCCTTCAGGTGGAATGCTTAGTGAGCTGGTGCTTTGTTTGGAATGAAGTCTTTAATGGTGTTACTCTTAGTTTACGAGAAGTATCATTTATATAAAAATAAATGAGTGAAAGGCAGCCTTTCTGTCTTGATTTGGTATCTCTAGGAGTCAAGCTCCCTAAGAGGAACTTTAATACTGTTTATGAAACAGGAACTTGAAGAAACTGGTGTATAAACTGAGACAATTTGGGTCTAACAAATTCACTTGTGTTTGGTTATCATTCACTTGTGTGGTGTTTTTAAAGCACAAGGAAAAAATGAAATTAAAGGATTTGTTTCCGAGGACTTACTCTTAAGATATTCTGAAACATAAAAATAGTTGTTGGTGCTGCAGATATGTCCAAAACCATAGTAAGTGGTAAATATCTAGGAAAATGTTGTACCTGTTCCTATGCAGGAGAAACATGTAGAGTTTTCCAAATGAGGACTATGTGTTTATCCCACCTTTCTAAAAAGGGTTTTATCTCTGACTTCCCTCTGGACTTGTGCGTTACTTGTGTTGACTTCTCACCTATGCGATAAGGACATTCTGTGATATGTCATGCATAGAATTAACTTGGTTGCTTTTTCTTTTCAAGCTGGTCAGATGATTTGAACCCACCACAGGTGATTCATTCCCTATTGCCCCTCCTTTTGGAGACCAGCACAGAGAGTGTGGCAGAAATAAGCAGCAACTCCCTAGAAAGGATCTTGGGCCCTGCAGAATCTGATGAATTCCTGGCACGAGTTTATGAGAAATTGATCACAGGATGCTATAACATATTGGCCCATCACTCTGATCCAAACAGGTAATGGGCTGGGTAGCTTGTGGTTTTCTTCCAACAAAGCTATATGCAAAGAATTACTGCAGTCTGTTTAAGTATCAGTGTTCTTGAACAGCACAATAGAAGGGCGAAAAATCAGCTTTTTTTTTTATCTCTTGAAGACTTCTATATTTGCAGACTAGAAGTAGGAGATGTTTTATTTCATTACCAGTTTTCAGCACTGCCATTCAGGCAGTGGGGATTTGAATCATCTCTTGTAAATCTGGATGGAGCATGTTTCTATATGGATAGTTTTGTATTAAAGCAAATAGAAAATTATGGAAATACAAGCAGGAAATCAAAGCTGAAGATACTGACCTAACTTGCTTTATATTCCTTTGTCTCTGTTCTTGCTGTTAGTAAGGATGGCTAATCCCTGCTTTATCACAGCAAACTAGGCAGATTTTGGCTTCCCACCCCTTACTCACTGTGTGTATAGAGGGAATAAGCTTGGTGCACAGATTCTACCCATCTGTAACGTAAAACCATTAGGTATGATGATGTTGCATCTTTTCAACACTGATCCTCTCTGGGTGGGAAGTATTCAGAGGGAGATGTACTGAGCCTTCTGGTAGAGGATGTAAATGTAATTGGATTTTACTTGCAGAGTCCGTTGTGGAGTGAGGGTGAATGCAAGAGAATAAGGGGGGAGTAACACTAGAAGCAACTTAAAGTGTAAAAAGAACATATATTATAGGGATTTGTCATGTGAGGTGCCTGAAAGGTCTAGCTCATTCTAGGTTTCTGACTGCAACTGTGCATCATGTGCCACCTTTTTCCTGAACACTGGGTGGATTTACTGTTAATTGATGAGCAACCATCCATAATTTTACTCCAGGCTTTTGGAAGCAGAGCTGCTTTCAGTGAGCAGAAAATGTATTAGACTTGTATTAGCAAAAGGATCAGTTCTTGGCTCTCATAATTTTTGAAAATGCTCTTCTGTATTCTGATTTAATTTGCATCTTTTGGTTCTCAGTGGCCTGGATGAGTCCATCCTGGAGGAATGTTTGCAGCATCTGGAGAAGCAGCTGGAGAGCAGCCAGGCCCGAAAAGCCATGGAGGAATTCTTTTCAGAAAGGTGAAATATTCCTGAAATTTGTAGCCCAAGAGCTTGATTAGTCTTCCTTTTCCTCTCAGCTTGTCACTATCAACACCTAAGAGATGTTAATGCCGTTGCATAGGAACCATGTAAAGATAGGATACCCTGCACACAGTGCAGGAGAGTATGAAAAGACTTTCTTTGTGGGACAAGACCTAGGTCTTTGTCATTCCAAATATTCAGTAAGTCCTCATAGTGAGTGATCACCAGTGGGGAAACTTGTCAGAGGCATTAAAAAGAGGGTTTGAGAGGTGCTGGCGTGTAAGGCAGTCACAGATCAAGCTGCAAATTCCCAAGTTCTCGCAGTGCTTCCGCAAGCAATAAGATGATAATTTTAAGGGTGGAGGTGGGGTGTTGGCCTGCCTTCAAAGTATGAGGATGAACTGTGGTGGAAACACATAGCACAGTTGTTGTCTGCTTGTTCTCTTTACATGTTCAACAGTTCAAAACAGAAGCAGTCTGGTTGTACTTTAGTAACATGGAAGGGAAAAGCAGGCAAGAATATCCTGAATTTTGGTTTGGAAACCAGTACAGGCCCTTCTGTGACTTGATGTGGAGAATCCTGGTATGCAACTCGGGAGCTCATGAGATTTACAAGGTTCAGTCTGAGTTAAGGGTTCACTGTTTTTCTGAAAGCAGTTTTTGTGGCTTGACTGCTGAGCACTGTTAATCCAAACCATTGCTAGTCTTCAACAAGAGGGCAGATGCAAGGGCAAGTGTGAGAACAGGAATGGGTTGTATTTTACAGAGCTGACTAAATATTTCCTCTCCATCCAGTGGAGAACTGGTCCAGATCATGATGGCCACAGCCAATGAAAACCTCTCAGCCAAGTTTTGTAACAGGGTGCTGAAGTTCTTCACCAAACTCTTCCAGCTCAGTAAGTGATTGTTGAATCTCTTCTGTCCTGCCTGTGTTCACTTAGAGTCTAAATACAAGAGCAGTATGATGTGAAGGTGCTTGAAAGAAAAGCTGTAGGAGGAAGTGAAGTGACAGGCTCACACTTTAATGGAAAGCCATCCTCAAATGCATTCATTGCAGCATTTGTCGCTCACCAGTCGTTTTCTCCCCCAGCTGAGAAGAGTCCCAACCCCAGCCTATTGCGCCTTTGTGGCTCTTTGGCTCAGCTGGCTTGTGTGGAACCTGTACGTCTCCAGGCCTGGTTAACCAGGATGACCATGTCCCCACCCAAAGATTCAGACCAGCTGGATGTTGTGCAAGAGAACAGGCAGCTGCTGCAACTCCTGACCACTTACATTGTTAGGGAAAACAGGTAGAGTACAACCTTTGTCATTTCTTTGGTGGGCTGGTCATTTCTTTTGTTCTCTAGATGTGCAATAACTTCTGATTTGCTGATGGCTTCTTGTTCTCAGCTTTCAAATGAAGTAATGGGAAAGACATTGGAGGTGTGGGGCTTATTTCAGCGGGTGACATATCTGTCTTTGTTCTTCTTGATCAGCCAAGTTGGAGAAGGTGTGTGCACTGTTCTACTGAGTACTCTAATACCAATGGCAACAGAAATGTTGGCCAATGGTGATGGCACAGGCTTCCCTGAACTGATGGTCGTGATGGCAACTTTGGCTAGTGCAGGGCAAGGTGCAGGACACCTCCAGCTTCATGGTGCTGCTGTTGACTGGCTGGGCAGATGGTAAGAGCCAACTGTGTGCTGCTAGTTGTTCATTTGCAACACTGAATTTGGGGACAGATACATGCTTACTTTTAATTTATTTTGGAATATAAAGTGCCTGAGAGAGGCTGATCTGTGTGTGTGTGTCCCAAGAGCAACCATGTTTTGTCTTTTGCACTCTTGAGTGGTTTAATTGTTGTATATATTTCCTATTGTTAATTTAAAGCAAACTCAGTGCTTCAAGCTACTGGTCAGCTTGTACTTCCAAAAGGCTGTAATGATCTTATCCATTATTTCATGTTCCAGCAAGAAATACCTGTCTCAGAAGAATGTGGTAGAAAAGATGAATGCAAATGTCATGCAAGGGAAGGTAAGACTGTTGCTTGACTTGCAGGAATTAATCACAAGCAGGAGCTGTATCAGCTGTCCTGGTTTAGTTTCATAGAATCATAGAGTGGTTTAGGTTAGAAAGGACCTTAAGGTCATGCAGTTTTACCCCATGCCACAGGCAGGAATGTCTCACACTAGAGCAGGTAGTTCCAAGCCCCATCTAACCTGGCCTTGAACGCTGCCAGAGATGGGGCATTTACCACTTTCTGGGCACCCTGTGCCAGTGCCTCACCACCCTCACAAGGAAGAACTTCTTTGAATCTAACCTGAGCTTCTCCTGGAGTGGGAAGTTTTAAAGCAGTTTGGGCAGGGGAGACAGCTGTATGCTCTTATGGGATCTAATTATTGCCTCTCATTTTCATTCATCTCGACTTCACAGCATGTGACTATCCTGGAGTGTACATGCCATATTGTCTCTTACCTGGCTGATGTCACTAATGCACTGAGCCAGAGCAGTGGCCAAGGACCAAGCCACCTTTCTGTTGATGGAGAGGAGCGGGCAATTGAGGTGGATTCAGACTGGGTGGAAGAGCTGGCGGTGGAGGAGGAGGACTCTCAAGCTGAAGATTCGGTAGGCAATAGGCACAGTCAGTGCTGCAAATGACTTGAAGATTTATTTTGCAGCTTCCAAATCAGTATTCCTTAGGTTATAAATCAGGATTTTGTTGTTGTTTATTCCTAATGTCAGACTGAGTGAAGAACCCCAGCTGTCAGATCTGGAGGAGAATACCTGTCACTTGTTCATAGATCTGCTGGCTTTGTAATGTCAACAAAAGTTAAATTACTGTAGTTTTTAGGCAAGAAAAAGGAAGAAATGGAGTCAGATGGGTTTGTTCCTGTCGGTTTCTTTGTCCATTACTAGCTTTTATGTCAATATCAGCTTAGGTCAAGCTTTTAAGTGCATTTGGGTGGGAACCCAAGCTGTTATTAATGCATTCTTTAAAATTTGTTACCCAGAATGCACTGGTTTTGCTACTGTTTTCTTTTTCTGATTCACTCTTTCATGTGCTACAAAATGTCACCATCTCCTCTTTCCATGTGGTTTGATACCGGCTACCTTCTTTTAACTAGGTGATGCTAAAACTTCCTATTCTCAAAATGCACATTTAGTGCCTGAGGATCATGGTCTGTACTGTATACCTTTATTGTAGCTGCAGGTATATCACCTTCCTGAAACAGCTTTCTTCTTGACAGGATGAAGATTCTCTTTGCAATAAGCTCTGCACCTTCACCATCACACAGAAAGAATTCATGAATCAACATTGGTAAGCCACTCAAACTTGCGTTCACAATTCCAGCCTGCTATTTGTGGCTGTTGAGAAATAAACAAGTGCAGTCTGGGGGTCTTCCTCAGGTGTTGGATCTTACAACCCATCTGGCTTATTTTGTGCAGGTACCACTGTCATACTTGCAAGATGGTTGATGGGGTCGGTGTTTGCACAGTTTGTGCTAAAGTTTGCCACAAGGATCATGAGATTTCTTATGCCAAATATGGATCATTCTTCTGTGACTGTGGAGCCAAGGAAGATGGCAGTTGCTTGGTAAAGTGTCTTTGTGTCAACATAGAAGCTGTTTTTAATGCAGGTTTAGTCTTTTGCAGAAGTTTCTGTTCTGCAATAAGTTATGTCATGATACAAGTGTGTAAGAGTGCTAAGGCTTGACGGCCTTGGCTTTATAATGAGCTGTATTAAGTTACAGCTTACCTGGTGATTTGTTTTGCATTAAATAAGTGCATTGCCCAATCTCTGTCCTGGAGACTGCTGAGATTCCACTTACCTTTACAGAACCTGTGAGTTAGCTTAAGCTACGCAGCAGTCAGATGCTATCTTTTTCCTTGTTTTCATGAGCAGCAAAGTAATTTTGTCTTAAATATGGAAGTTTACCTAATACTTGAGTGGAGGGTGGCATGCAGGATGGTGTTCTGTTACTTCTTTAACATTGCAGCAAAGAGAATTGCACTGTATTTCTTTAAAATTACATTCATTTTGCTACTATTACAACCTGTATTCATTTAGTCAGTGCTAAAATTGAGTCTGGTTTGGGATTTAGCATTACTCTGTCATTCCCAGGCTTTGGTGAAGAGAACTCCCAGCAGTGGTATGAGCTCTACCATGAAAGAATCTGCCTTCCAGAGTGAGCCTAGAGTGCCCGAGAGTGTCATTCGACATGCCAGCACCTCTCCTGCAGAGAAAGCCAAGGTCACCATCAGTGAGGGGAAGGGCCCTGATGAAGAAAAACCTAAGAAGAGCAGCCTGTGTAGAAATGTTGAGGGCTGTCGAGAGGAATTGCAGTCCCAGGTATAATTACCAGCTAGCTGTTCAGAGAAGATGGTTTATGATGAGGATCTTGGGCAGACTTTGTTGATTATCAGCCAAGTTGCTCAATTTTTCTGCTCCTCTTTATGATAAGCGGGATCATAAAAGTGGCGTCAGGCTGTAAGAAGTGGTTGATGTGTAGTTCTTGTGAATACTTTAAGCAGGAGCATCTTATGCCTTGCTTGTGTTCTCTGTTTCTTGTAGGCCAACTTCTCCTTTGCACCTTTGGTGCTGGAGATGCTGAATTTTCTGATGGATGCCATTCAGATAAACTTCCAGCAAGCTTCAGCCATGGGGAGCAGCAGTCGTGCGCAGCAAGCTCTCAATGAGCTACATACTTTGGACAAGTCAGTAGAAATGACAGATCAGTTGATGGTATGATATTAAGGGAGTGACTAGATCGTGGATAGGTGGGATCACTTTTAAACAGAAAAATTCAGTCACAGGTTGTTGTGTGCTTTTACCCATGACCCAGGTCCCAACTCTGGGCTCTCAAGAAGGTGCTTTTGAGAATGTCCGCATGAACTACAGTGGGGACCAGGGCCAGACGATCCGTCAGCTCATCAGTGCCCATGTGCTGAGGAGGGTAGCCATGTGTGTGCTCTCATCCCCACATGGACGTCGGCAGCACCTGGCTGTGAGCCACGAGAAGGGCAAGGTGAGTTCTGTTAACACTGTGGAGAATGTTGGGTTTTAAAGGAAAAGAAAGCAGCCTTAGAGCACTGAACAGCAAACAGAATATGTGTGTTCTGAGATCTGGTTCTTCTGTAAAGTACTGCGTAGCTTATTCTTCTCACTCCTCAGAGAAGAGAGTTCTTGCAGGGGAAACCTGATCTGGATACCTGACAGGAGGTTGTAGTGATGTGGGGTTGGTCTCTTCTCCCAAGGAACAAGTGATGGGACAAGAGGAAATGGCTTCAAGCTGAACCAGGGGAGGTTTAAATGGAGATGAGGAACAATTCCTTCCCCAAGGGGTGCTCAGGCATTGGAACAGGCTGTCCAGGGCAGTGCTGCAATCATGGTCCCTGGAAGTGTTCATCCGCTGTGTAGCTGAGACCCTCAGTGCCATGGGTTAGTCGTGGCCTTGGTAGTGCAGGGGTAAAGGTTGGACTTGGTGAGCTTAAAGATCTTTTCCAACCTGGATGATTATAAAACCGTGAGAACTGTGTAGATGCAGTCACAGAGCTGAAGTTGAAGTGACTTTTTACCTTGAGTTGTAAAGTTGGGTAACTAAGTTCATGCTGTTCTGCAGATCACAGTTCTTCAGCTCTCAGCATTGCTGAAACAAGCTGACTCCAGCAAAAGAAAACTGACTCTTACTCGTTTGGCATCTGCACCCGTTCCATTCACTGTGCTGAGCCTAACTGGAAACCCCTGCAAGGAGGACTACCTAGCTGTGTGTGGACTGAAAGTGAGTGCCTCACAAGCCCTTTTCTAGGCAGTTGGGAGCACCAGCTCAAAGCTAGATTGTGTTTCCTCTGAGGAGCTAGTGCAAAGCTGACTCAAAAGGTGGTGAATCATTTTCTTACTAGATAGATGGAGTTAAAGAAGCAGGACCTATATGAATAAGAGAGTAAACGAGACAGTGCCTCAAAATAGTACTACTTATCATAATGTAGGCCAGTTTTACTTAGGACAGGAGTCAAGGTTTCATCATGTGAAATTAGGATGTTAGTCTGTAACAACTAGTGTTTTGTAGCAAGAGCTTCTCTTTTTTTGTATTCTCCCAACTTTAGATTCAGCTTTCACAGTTCAGAATCCACAAATCCATTACTTAGCTAAGAAATTACTGGATTCTGTGTGTTTGAGCCTGGGTTTTGGTTTTATTTTCTTTACAAACTTTCATGTTACTCATTTCAAATGCAGGATTTTTAGTCCTAACTCCGTGAATCATGATTGGCACCAAGAGCAATGCTGGCTTTAAAGTCCCATTCTTGGCTTCAGGTGTTCTAATATGTAACCAAATCTTTTCATTACTCCAGGACTGCCATGTGTTAACATTCAGCAGCTCTGGATCAGTCTCAGATCACTTGGTACTTCACCCTCAACTGGCCACTGGCAACTTCATCATTAAAGCTGTGTGGCTGCCAGGATCTCAGACAGAACTTGCTATTGTGACTGCAGACTTTGTGAAGGTATGCTTGGTTATAAGCTGTTGATAAAAGGTCTTTGAGGCGTTAAGAGTCTGGATCTTTGGAGTTGCATGTAGAAGGATGGGGTAATATTCTTTGTTAGAAATAAATTGAAATTACAAATTTGTGGTGGTTGGCCACTGTTGTCATAAGAAAAAGCAAACCCAAAGAACCCAAAGAGAAAAAAAAAAAAAACAACCCTGTAACATCTAGTAGGTGTTCCCTTGTCTCAACTCTTGTTTGTTTGCACTGGTTTGTATCATCAGAGTGAGTTTTTTTTGTTCTTTCCACAGATTTATGATCTCTCTGTAGATGCCTTGAGTCCAACTTTCTATTTCCTTTTACCAAGTTCCAAAATCAGGGATGTCACTTTCCTTTTCAACGAGGAAGGGAAGAATATCATTGTGATCATGTCTTCAGCTGGGTACATCTATACCCAGCTCATGGAAGAGGCGAGCAGTGCACAGCATGGACCATTCTATGTCACCAATGTGCTTGAAGTCAATCATGAGGACCTAAAGGTACGTGTGAGTTCCCTGTCCTGCAGCCTGGTCTGCAGTGGCTTTCTCTCTTTTGTTTGGGTTTTAATTTGAAGGCAGAAGTTTTCTTTCTTCCTTATTTTTTTTCATTCTTCCTTTTAACCCCCCTGATCTAGATCAGTGAGCTCACCATTCCTCTAAAGAGAGAAATACGCTTGCAGGGAAAGGGGATGGGGGTGGGAACGAAACCCCCTGATCCTTTCATCTAGGAAATGGAGCATGTTTTCCATGGCTGGCTCTGAAGTCGTGCACAGCTGGATTTCTCAGCAGGGAGATGGCTTCAGAGCAGTGCTGTTCTCAGAGCAAAGCACTCTGAAGGTGCAGTAACCACAGTGGATGAAGTTGCTGACCATTGCTGGGGCTGCAGAGATGGAGTGAGCCTTTGTTTCTGATTAATAGCAACTGTTCATGTTTCGCTCAGTTTTTTTACCTTGGGCTGCTCCAAACCAGGGGGATGGATGAGAATCCCTCAGGAAAGCTCTTTTATGAGCTGAGAACATGGGGAGTGCTCCATTGTCAGGCATGTGGTGCACATTGATATGCTAGCTGAGGGTGCTGCCTTCAAGCCTACGGGTATGAAAGCCTTTGAAGTAACTGATGGATAAGTTCACCAAGGAGTTCCAATCAGAAAAGCGGCATTTAGGGCTTCTTTCTCTCACTGGTGGGGAAAAGGATGGGGGAGAGGATTTTTGGAATGAGCATTGCAAAGCCTGACAGCATGCTCTGGAGGATGTGTCTTTATCTGGTGGTATTTATCTCTGATTCCACAGGACAGTAATGGCCAGGTAGCAGGAGGTGGTGTCTCAGTGTATTATTCCCACGTGCTGCAGATATTGTTCTTCAGTTACTGTCAAGGCAAATCCTTTGCTGCCACCATCAGCAGGGCCAATTTGGAAGTGCAGAGGCTATTCCCAATCAACATAAAGAGGTGAGGCTCATGTGGAGATTCCCCTGAAGTTCTATTTGTTTATTTATTATTAATATTAATTATTATTAATGCCCCAGCTCTTGAGTAGCCAAAGCTTGCTGAAGATCCCCCTTTTGCCTGATGATTTCTTGCTACTTTTCAGGGTGCTTCTACCCTAATTTTAGAATGATTTGAAACCAAAACTGGCTATTCTGACAGTGGGGCACATATGCATTTTTCCTTCCCACTGGGATTTCACAGCAGAAAGGTGGTTTCAGAGCAGTCTTGCTGCACATTGCAGAGCTGCTACTGGTGCAGCAGCTGGAACTGATGGGATTACCCACGCTTGTGGAGGCCGCAGAGCAGGAAGCCTTTGTTTCCTTTCGGCACCAGTACTGCAGTGGACCTTGTGCATTGTGCATATTAAGGCTTATTTTCAGACTCCCTTGAGGGAAACCAATCTCTTATGCTATAAGTGTGGCAAGAAAAAAAGCTGTTCTGTCATCTGTTCTGGCAAGCAGAGGTGGGCATTTAGGCTGCATACTCTTCACTACCCTGACATAAAGCCACTGGCATGAGCTGGCTCTATGAAAGGGTCAGAGTTCCTTCCAGGGGGGTGTTGAAACATGCAGCTGTGCATACGTGCAGATAAAAAGATACGTGAAAGCAGTTTTAAAATTGCTTCCTTGTTTTGGGGCATAAGAAGTTGCAAAGTGTCTTGCCTTGAGTTTCCAGGGTAGGGATCAGCGCTGTGAATTGGGATGCTTGTGCCTTCTGTCCACTCAAATGATGGTGTCACCTGTAAACTAGGCACTGATGCTCCTGCCTGTTCACTAGCACAGTGCTTTGAATTCCTGCTGAGGACGAAGCTTTAGCTGACTGAAATGCTGATGATTTTTGTGTAGTTTTGCTTGTGCTACTTCTTAAATCAATGGTTTTTTTTACCCTTCATCTCTTGCAGTTCAAATGGTGGGAGTAAGACTTCACCAGCACTGTGTCAGTGGTCTGAGGTGATGAACCATCCTGGCTTGGTGTGCTGTGTTCAGCAAACCACTGGTGTCCCACTAGTGGTGATGGTGAAGCCGGACACCTTTCTCATCCAGGAGATTAAAACCTTGCCAGCCAAAGCAAAGGTTAGTCATGGTTCCCTGTACTTCGGGCTGTTAAAATGTGATTTCTTGATGTTCCATCAACAAGACCTCTAGTCTTTGCAGCTTTTCTAATGCAAAGAGTTTGTTTCTTCAGGCAGTGGCCTGGTCCTTTCCTTGACTTGCAGTGCTTGGCTTTGCAGATCCAGGACATGGTAGCAATCCGTCACACAGCCTGCAATGAGCAGCAGAGGACCACTATGATCCTCCTGTGTGAAGATGGCAGCTTGAGGATCTACATGGCCAACGTAGAGAATACCTCCTACTGGCTCCAGCCCTCTCTCCAGCCCAGCAGTGTTATCAGCATCATGAAGCCAGTTCGCAAGCGCAAGGCAGCTGCTATTAGTAAGGGACTTCTTGTAGCGTATCTTGTGCAAAATAGTGGTGGCAAATGTGGATGTAAAGATTGGTCAGCATTGTAGAGATACTTAAAATGTTCACTTCTGCAAATTACTGGTTAAGCTTAGGATTAAGTAGTGGCTAAGTCTGGGTAAAATGTTTCCATAGATGTATAATGGCTCCATATATGTATATGGCTAAGAAAGGCAGGCTGAGAAAGTTGGAGCTGTTCAGCCTGGAGAAGAGGAGCCTGGAGAACAGAAGCTGTGTGGAGACCTCAAAGCAGCTTCCAGTGTCTGAAGGGGGCTACAAGGATGCTGGAGAGGGATTCTTCCAGGGACTGTGGTGGTAGGACAAGAAGTGATGGGCTCAAACTGAAAGAGGGGCAGTTCAGGTTGGTTATAAGGAAGAAGTTCTTTACTGTGAGGGTGGTGCGGCCCTGGTACAGGTTGCCCAGAGAAGTGGTAAATGCTCCATCTCTGGCAGTGTTCAAAGTCAGGTTGGACAGAGCCTTGGGTGACATGGCCTAGTGTAAGGAGTTGCTGCCTGTGGCAGAGGGGTTGGAACTGGATGATCTTCAGGTCCTTTTCAACCTAAATCATTCTATGATTCTATATAAAAATACATAGCTGCCTGTCTCACACAGGTTTTTGTGAAAGAGGCAGGTTCATTCTGCAGCTTTTTTGCTGTAGCTGTTCCTGGTTTGAATGTATTTTATCAAAAAGTCTCTCCTTCCCTTTTAGCAACTCGCACATCCAGCCAAGTGAGCTTCCCTATTGACTTCTTTGAACACAACCAGCAACTCACAGATGTGGAGTTTGGAGGCAATGACCTGCTGCAGGTTTACAATGCTCAGCAGATAAAGCACCGCCTCAATTCCACTGGCATGTATGTGGCCAACACAAAGGTTAGTAGGGAAATTTGGGGGCTCTTTTGGGCTTGTAGGTGACATTATTGTCCAGATGGACACATGCCTGTTCTTAGAAGTCTGCCCAGAACTGTTAGGTAGACAACAGAGGCACCTGAGTGAGTACAGCCTTAGATTCTTAGCTTAGGAGTGAATTTCTGACTTCACCTTTCTGAGCTGTGATTTGTCTTCTGCAGCCTGGGGGTTTCACCATTGAAGTGACAAACAACAACAGCACAATGGTGATGACAGGCATGAGGATCCAGACTGGCACACAGGCAATAGAGAGAGCCCCCTCATACCTGGAAATCTTTGGCCGCACCATGCAGCTCAACATGGCCAGGGCTCGTTGGTTTGACTTCCCTTTCACTCGGGAAGAGGCCCTGCAGGCTGACAAAAAGCTCACCATCTTCAGTAAGTCTTTGTTACTTGCTTGCTTTCACTACCTGTTGATTTTGCTTGGGGGCTTGAGGCTTCACCTTATAGTAGGGACCCACAATCTGTTTGACCTAAGAAACAGTTTAAGGGGTGGATCCTGGGCATTTAATAACTTTACTTATGGCCTGGTTTCTTGCTGCAGTGGGTGAACATGCAGTAGCTTAGCTCAGTAAGTCTGTGTTGAGATAATAGAGAAGGAAAGTGGCCTTGAAAAGGAGATGAAACTGTCAGAGTTGTATATTAATGACACAGCATAATCCCTATCCTAACCTTATGAACTACTCTTTTTACTCAAAAGAAACTGATTTGCTGGTTTTTTAAGCAGTTTCTCTCATTACTGCAGTTGGGGCTTCTGTGGATCCTGCTGGAGTCACGATGATGGATTCCATCAAAATCTATGGCAAAACCAAAGAGCAGTTTGGATGGCCTGATGAGCCCCCTGAGGATTTCCCTTCTGCTTCAGTGAGCAACGTTTGTCCCCCAAACTTGAACCAAGGGAATGGCACTGGAGACACAGAATCAGCTACGCCTGCTGCTGCCAGTGGGACTGTCCTGGAGAGGTATTTCTGCAGTCTTCCTTTGATTTATAGTTGCTATAGAGGGGACTTCAATACATTTGTGTGCCTTTCTTAACTGGGAGAGCTTAAGGGAGTTAGTGAGTTGTTGCCATACAAAATAATAACTGAAAAGTCAATGATTTTCTTCCAGGAGGGCTTTGTGCTTACTCTTTATCTGCTCGAGTAGCTGGCTAGGTCTGTGTGCATGCCTTGTGTTGCTAAGGCCATTTGTTTCAGCAGTCTTGAAGAGCTAAATGAAATTTCTGCCTCCATGGTACATTTCTTCATTTCAAGCTGGCCCTGTTTCATTCTCTAGAGCTCACAATGGTTGGGCCTCTCTGGAGCTCAGATCACTTTTGAGGAGGGCTTTGTGTGTGTCTTCACTTTAGGCATTTTTCCTTGTAGCTCCTGTGTTTTGGGCTTCACCACTGTGGTGCAGAAAGTGTTTTTTTACCTGCCCTATCCCTACTGAGAGTCAAGCCACAGGGGTGAGCTGGGCATGTATTTAGCAGAAGGAAGAGACTTTGAGATCCTACAGCCTGTATCATAAGGGGTGTAGGCAGCCTGGCAAGAATAGGAGTGAAACAAATCAAGGAGGAGCTAGCACTGCTGAAAGATGAGCATTTTAAGGGATATGTTGCTTGACTGCGAGTAAATGGTGGTTCAGTAAGGCAAAAGCCTTACTGAAATTCCAAGGTAAAGGTTCAGGGCTTGAAGCAGCAGTTCTGTGCAGTTGAAGGGCCTGTTTGGCCACCCTGTAACAGTTTGTCTGATAGTGGATGTTTTTTTTTTCCCTGGGCTTATTTTCTCCTTTCTTCCCTCCTCTGCTGTGACATCTCCACAAGATGTCCCTCTCAGCACAGACATGCTGCCTTGGGTTTCCAGAGCAGTGGGGTTATAGCGTAAAAACTCAGAAGCAAAAGAAAATACTCCTTATTTCTGCTTCACGTATTACAGAATGCAACCTGGTTACCTTATAAATGGTCCCTTGAGTAGGAACAACTAATGGCAGGCAAGAGGTAGCTTTCCTAGCAGGAATTTGGTGTCTGCACTTCAAATGGAACCTTCAATGGTGCTTTAAGCAATGTGCTTGGCTTCTCTGTGCTAGGTGGCCTGGTTCCCCTTGATTTCTTTTGCTATGAGGCAAGTGTCTGCTGCCCAGATAGAGTGAACCGTGCTTAGATTCCCTGTGTATAGTGCTCTCCCAGCTTCCTGACTTCCCCATTTGATTTGCCTTTTGCTTAGAATGTCTTTGAGGGAGTTGTTCTGTGAGCTTTACACATTTCTTTTTGTTTGTTTTTTTCCTTTTTCTTTGCTCCCCCAAAGTTCTGAATCTGAGTCCCTAACCACCCTGGACCGGTTAGTATACCATCCTTTTCTCTGCACGAGTGAGTGTGTGTCAGAGAGGCAGAACACATGATGTGGCTTTTGTTGACTGGTTCTTTTATGATTGTTTTCCAAGCGCCATTTGCTTCTTTACATCCTGGTCATTGCATGGCAGATGGTTTAGCAAAGTGTAAAGATGAGGTGGTTTGCAGTTTTTTGCTGTATACAGCATAACTGTGGCTTGTTTGACAGACTCCTCTTTTTTGCTTTGTTCCCTCCTTGAGTCTTTTGATCCCACTGATATTCCCCTACCAGCCTTATGGAGAGTGGCTGTGGGTAGGGCACTGTGTTATTTATCACCCTCAGACTGGAGAATTATTTCTTCTACCTTATATCCAAGCCTACACTGTTATTCTGCCCTTAATCCTATCTCTTCCCTCCTTTTTCCTGTGTTCTTGCACTGCTCCTTCTGGTGTGTCAGATGGCATTTCAGGTAGTTCTGCCACAAGGCATCAAGTGCTGCAAGGGAGGTTCAGCACTTTGCCCTGAGGTATAAGTAAGGTTTTCCCTTGGGGCAAGTATTTTACAAGCCTGCCTTACCACTCTCAAAAGTTTGGACCTCCACATCTCTCCACTGGGTCATACCCAGTGCTCCAAGTTAATTTTCCTCTGGAATATTTTTTTGCTGAAATTCCCAAATTGGAAAGAGCAACCTGTGTGGAAATAGCAAGCGAGTAGAATCTTGCTCCCTTAACAAAGTCAGTTACACTTCTTCCCATGTGTCACACATCCCTTGATCTGCAGTCATATTTACGTCTGTGGGCCATGGTGAATTGGTACTGTCAAGACAATCCAAGTTATCCCTGCTGCAGGCTGCGTAAGGAAACGTTTTATCCTCTTTGGGAGAGAAAAGCCCCTGTCTTTCAGCTGTGGATTATTAAAGCAGTCCTAAGTTTGTCTGTGAGCGTGAGCCAGGTTTAACTCTGGTCTGTAACACAATGAAATGATATGCATGGTGCCTGTGGCAGGTTTTATCATGCTTTGATTTTGTACTTGGCATTCGTTAGCTGTCTCTGAGCTACTCATGACTGTGGCCCGCATAAAGCAAAGTGCTAAGGAGAGAGAAGGGTTGCTGTACTCAAGCCTGCTTTCCTTTCTCCCTTCAGGCTAGTAGTGAGTTCTTTAGAAGCGCTGGAAAGCTGCTTTGCTGTAGGACCAGTCAACGAGAAGGCAAGTAACTTTCTGAATACATTCTTGAGCTTTCAGAGCTGGGGGAGGAGGGGCAAGATCAGCAGCACCTCCTGCAGCCCTGGGGGCCTGATACGGAAGAGAAGCTGCATCCGTTTTGCTCAGAGCACTGATCTCCAAGTTGACTTAGCAAAGAGCATGTGAAACTAGTTTGGAATGACAGTTGGCATTTGCATTTATTGCTGGTGGGATTTTAGTGCTGAAGAGTGACCTCGTTTACTAAAACAGCAGGGGAGAAGCCCAAAAATCTCAAAAGGACTGTTCTTATATAGACATGTAAATGTTCCTTAAATGCCAAATAATAATCTGAGGAGGCTACTAAAATGGTGTTGAAGGTAGAACTTGCACGAGGGGAGGGAGCTGCAGGTACACTGAGAAATCACATTCACTCATCACCTTAATGGTAAATGTACTGAAGAATTTCTTGTCTGTTCTTGGAAGCAGGAGAAGAATAAGGTGGCAGCTCAGGAACTGGCTACTATGCTGCTGTCCATGCCAGCTCCTTCCAGTGTCCAGCAGCAAACTAAGAGCCTCTTGGCCAGCTTGCACACCAGCCGCTCAGCATACCACAACCACAAGGTAAGACACTGCAAGGATTTCAATGACTCCTGTAACTTCCCAGTTTATGGTTGAGGTGCAGCATGTATTTCTCCATGCAGTGTGAAGCTGCTGGCTACTTTTCTGTCAGCTCCAGCTGCCTGCATGGCTAGCTTCTTGTTTCACCAGAACTTCACTACTTAAAATGCTTTTTGAAGATGTTGGGGAGAAATAATGTCAATCTAGAGAAATTAGGAGCTTGAAACGCATAAAGTTTGCAAACTCTGTCTCTAGCTCTTGGTTTCCATTTCCACAGGCATCTGGCTTAGGGTGATAGGAAATTACCAGGATAAGTAGTGGTTAGACTGTGCTAGTGTAATTGCAGTTAATGCACAGATGCTTGCAGATAGCCTTTGCTAACCACTTGTGTGATTATGCATATACACTGTTTTTTCCATCCACATTTAAGCCTGAGGGGAAGCAAATGTGAAAATCAATTTTCAAGCCAGATTTCTTCTATTAGAGGGCGATTTTGTAATTTTAGTTGTTCTTCCTAAATGACATAGGCCAAGAGTTAAAGCAGCCAAGAGCTTACAGCAGCAAGCATCAGATATCCCTGGGATCTGTCCTGCAGTTGTACTTTGGTTGCTTTGTTGCGCTGTTGTCTGATGTTTGCCTTTCCCTATGTTATCTTTCACTTTACAGGATCAAGCATTGCTAAGTAAAGCCATTCAGTACTTGAGCTCCTCAACCAAAGAAGGAAAGGACCTTGATCCTGAAGTATTTCAGAGGCTGGTCATTACTGCTCGATCCATTGCTATTATGAGACCCAACAATTTGGTCCACTATACAGAATCAAAGCTGCCACAGTTGGAAACAGGTAGATAAGTCTGTAATATTTTCTAGCTTTCTGGTGTAACAATTGAAGGTGTCCTGGGGTGTCTGATTCAGTGTGACAGGGACTCTATTTGACACATTAGGTGTGTGATGGTCCTTGTAATGAGGACATCAGTCTTACAAAAGACATTTTGAATAAGATTGGTGTTACCTACATGTTAGTGCTCCCCCTGCATATACCTGACAAGTGTTTTTAATCTGTACAGAAACTGAAGAAGGGCAAGAGGCCCAGAAACAGGCTGAAGGAGAAGGATGCACTTTTATTACCCAGCTGGTTAACCACTTCTGGAAGCTACATGCATCAAAACCCAAAAATGCCTTCCTTGCCCCTGCCTGCCTGCCAGGTGTGTTGCTCCTCATCTGCTATTGTCAAGCTTGTGTAGTTTGAAGGATCCTATTTTAAGCTTGTGAACAGAGAAAATTGTTTTAATCTAGGCTTATGATGCTTATGGTGCAGTGTGTGCTTTCTAAGGTGTAGCTGCAAATTCTGCTCTTAAGCTTTTGTTCAGAGGTACGTGTATTGTGCTAGTAAAAAGGTGATTGATTTATTCACATTTTGCTTCATGAAGGGTGTTAAGAGGATATTCAGTGGTGCTGGTATATCACATGCACAGTGTTCTGTTAGACAAGAGTGGTGTCTAAACTCATCTTGGATTCAAAATCAATGTATTTGTGGTGATGACATTGTGCCTTGAAGCCTACAAACAGAAGATGCCTCCTGCACTTCTCACTCTATGTTCTGAAATGGAAAGATTGTTGATCATAGTCCTACTTTTCTTCCTCCTTAGGTCTCACTCACATTGAAGCCACAGTCAATGCTTTGGTGGATATTATCCATGGATACTGCACATGTGAACTGGATTGTATCCATACAGCATCCAAAATCTACATGCAAATGTTACTTTGCCCGGTGTGTAATCTTGTCCTTCTCTGCTTCAGGCTCTGTAAAACTGCACCAGGGAAGGTTTAGATTGGATATTAGGAAAGACTTTTTCACCAGATGGGTTGTCGAGCACTGGAACAGGCTGTCCAGGGAGTCACCGTCCCTGGAGGCAGTCAAAAGACGCATAGATGCAGCACTTAGGAACATGGTTTAGTGGTGGCTTTGGCAGTGCTGGGTTAATGGTTGGACTCGATCATCTTGAAGGTCTTTTCCAATCTAAACATTTCCATGATTCTATACTATGAAGAGGATGAAATACAGGTAGGATGATAACATGTAGTACAGATACAAAACAGAGGCATGCAGCCAAAAACGTAGAGCCAGAAGTGAAGGAAGGAGGAATTTCTCTCTCCTCGTGTTTTAGTCATGTTTGTCATGTCTTGCATGTGGAATGGGAAGTATTGCTTTAGAACTGCTGGGAGAAAGGAGTTCAGAAGTGAGCAGTGACTTATGTCTTACATGAATCATGACCAACAGAATCATAAGTGTATTTTTAGTTATCCTTCCAAATACTGTGAAGAAACACTTTAAGAAGTTTAATGATTAATTATTAACCCTCTAGGATCCTGCAGTGAGCTTTTCTTGCAAACAAGCTTTGATCAGAGTGCTGAGACCAAGAAACAAGCGGAGACACGTCACTTTGCCATCCTCCCCTCGGAGCAATACTCCTATGGGTATGCAAGATGGATTCATCTTTGCCTTTAGATGAGTGTGACCTACTTTATTTGTCAGAAAAGACAAGAAAATAGAGTAGTCTTATAAACTGGGGCTAAAGAAGACTAAAACCAGTTTTACTCCTTTCTCTTGCTCTGTCTTATCTCCTAACTTCCTTCTTTAAAAACTAAGCATTCACCTCTTTAATATTCTGGGATTCATAGAGGAGACTCTCTGAGATATACTGCTCTTTCAGTGACAGGGAAGTCTGATTGTTTTATGTGGGGGCAGTAATCCAGACCGTCTTAGTATTTCTGTGTATATTTTCAAGTCCTTCTAAATAAGTCATGAAGCTGGGTGCAGGTCAAAGTTAGGGTATCAGTTTTCCATCCAAGAGATACTTTTTTAGCACAGATGTGAATTGTAGTTGTCATGAAATGCTAGTGACTGGGGTTAAACTGAGGATAGCTTAGGGTTTTTTCCAGCATCACCTTGTTTGTCATGGTGTGGGAAAAGAGGGCATTTATGAATGAAACCTTTGTATCTCAGGAGACAAGGATGACGATGATGATGATGATGCAGAAGACAAACTACAGAGTTCTGGGATAGCAAATGGTGAGCACATCCGACAGGAAAGCCAGGAGCAAAGTGAAGTTGATCATGGGGACTTTGAGATGGTGGTAAGTCCAGGGTGCTTCTCTTCAGAGCCTTTTGAGTATGTGAAGTACTTGAGTTTAATTTACTTATGATGTAAATTGATCATTTACTTATGATTTACTTACTACAAACTACTTTGTAGTGCTCTGATAGCTGGTGGTGGTTTAGTGAAAGTTCTCACTGTGTTTCCTTTCCATAGTCTGAATCTATGGTTCTGGAGACTTCTGAAAATGTGAATAATGGGAACCCGTCTCCCCTGGAAGCTCTTCTGGCTGGAGCAGAAGGGTTTCCTCCTATGCTGGATATTCCTCCAGATGCAGATGATGAAACAATGGTGGAATTGGCTATTGCTCTGAGCCTGCAGCAAGATCAGCAAGGTAAGAAATAAGTGGTGTTGGCAGTCAAAAAGGTAAATAAAAGATGAGGAAACTGGGACAGAAACAAAGCAGGATCCCACCACCAACACAGCAGAGACAAAAGAATGATGAAGTGTACAGAGAAGGCCAGAGCTAACATCATCCTCTCATAGAAAGAGACTCATAATTTGTTTTCTCCTTGCAGGGAGCAGCAGCAGTGCACTGGGGCTTCAGAGCTTAGGACTGTCTGGCCAAGCACCCAGCTCTTCTTCTCTTGATGCCGGAACACTCTCAGATACAACAGCATCAGGTAACTGTTCACTGCAAAGAATCAAGCTTTTTTGCTTTTGACCTAAATAATAACTTAAAATTTGTTTGTAAATATGGTTTTGAAGGGCCAGTTATTGCTGTTGGCTTCATGTGTTTGATAGCATGTTTATGGCCTTTCTCTGCATTGAAAGACTTTCACTGTAGGCTTCTGAGGAAGCTATTTCCTCTCCTTAAAATAAAGCAGACCAAATAAACCTTATACTGTATTTCCTCTCCGTTTATACGCAAGCAGACATTGGTCTTCAAGGGACTTGCATGATTACCTCTTTGAGGAGGTTTCCTTCTCAGGGTATCTCCCCTACACTGCTTTTGGCAGGCTTAAATGGACACTTCCAAGTTCTCTTTTGACTTGTAGTTGAGAAATTGCACCAAGCCCAAACCTTCATGGCTTTCCTTTCATAGCATGCATGCCTTTTGAAGTTCTATCAAGGCAGTGTTTTTACTTGTAACAGCTCTCTTTATTCTCTTAGCTCCAGCGTCTGATGATGAAGGCAGCACCGCTGCAACAGATGGCTCCACTCTTCGGACATCACCTGCAGACCATGGTGGGAGCGTGGGCTCTGAGAGCGGTGGCAGCGCAGTGGACTCCGTGGCTGGTGAGCACAGTGGTGAGTGTCTCTTGTGCACCAGTACATCTGTTTTCTGCTGTAACAGGGCTTCACCAGAGTGAGGAGTGAGTAATCCCTGCAGAGAAGGACTCTTAAGTTCCAATTAGATGATGCCATGCAGCAGTGTATGGTTGCTGCAGACACACTGATATATAGTTTTGTACAGACTATTTGCTCACTTCTTTTAGTTCTCTACAAGTGTGGAATCTGCAGTGTTTTTTACTGGCCCGTTATAACAGAATGCAGTAGCCTAGAGCTAAGACTGAAAGAATTCACTATACTGCTGGGTAAGCATGGATGGGATAGAATTAATTTCTCTTTTTTTTTTTTTTTTGCTTGGGACTATTTAAAGGTAAAAATAGTCACAGACTTTTCTATAAAAGCTATGTCTGTGCTGCCCATCCACACCTTTTCTGACTCAGTTTAAATTACTGCTGTGGAACCAGTTCATTTTGGGCCACAAAGATGAGGGTCATAAAGCTCTTCTAGCTTTATGAAGATCAAAAAAAGACACTGTCTCTTTAGTATCATAGTTCCTAAGTACTTTCAGCTGTGTCAGTTACTGTGAAGCAGGAAAATGTAAGTTCAGTTGTGCTGACATTGTCTTTCCCTGGTTTTATTTTTCTTCCCCAGTGTCTGGCCGTAGCAGTGCCTATGGGGACACAACAGCCGAGGGCCACCCTGCTGGCCCAGGCAGTGTTAGCTCCAGCACCGGTGCAATCAGCACAACCACAGGTCAGCAAGAAGGAGATGGTTCAGAAGGGGAAGGAGAGACAGAGGGAGACGTGCACACCAGCAACAGGCAAGGGGCTTTGCTTTCATCTTGAGGAACAGCACATCTGGTCTGCAGTGTTGTTTAGAGGAGTGGATTACAGGTCCTGAAGTTCATGGACTGTGGTTTGTGAATGCTGGATAGTAAAAATTGGAAGTCAGAAGCATTGAACAGAGCACACTGCCATGGCAAAATGCCTCTCTATGCATTCACCAAACTACTACCTGAATGATGGAAAAATCCTGCATGAGTCCACTAAAAAGAGGAATAACCAAAGTACACAGCTTGAGAAGCTTGTGAAATTCAATCTTAGGAGAAAAGTATGTGCAAGCATGCTGAGCACTTTGGGAAAGTTCTGCAGGTTTTAGTTCTGCAGGAAACATGCTCAGTCTTTTTTACAGTGCACTTTGGAATTGATTTGTAGTGTTTGTTCTGATACAGTTAAATTCTGCAGATGGTCGTGCTAGACAGAGTAGTTCTGAAGTGAGGAACTATGTTACCAGAGTTGCTCTGCAACTGTTTGTCAAGATGATCTTTGTCATTGCTTGACTGCAAAGTCTGAGGGATTCCACTCCTCTGTGCGTGTGGCTGTGGTAACTTTAGGATTTCCTCATGCTCTGCACTTCTGTGGTGAATTGCAGTGCTCTGCTGGTGCTCCTGCTGGGTCTAATGTTTCTCTTGATGTGTCTGATTTCTGGCTTCTGACTTCCCAGGCTGCACATGGTCCGACTCATGTTGCTGGAGAGGCTGCTGCAAAACTTACCTCAGCTGAGGAATGTGGGAGGAGTACGGGCCATTCCTTATATGCAGGTAAGTGAGGAGGGCTCAGGAGTTAAGCCTGTCACTTAATCACCACTGCTACTGCCTGGTTTGTTTGCACATGCTTTTCCCTTGCTCTTTCCTGCCCAGTCACAGTGTATGAGTCCATCTCTGAAGTGTTTACTTCAGTTGTCCTTATCCATGGACTTCTGCTAGACTTGTACCCTTTCTCAGTGTGGTGTTACAGCTGGCTGGTGAGCCTACAGGATAAAATCATTGAACTCTGATGTGTTTGAGTCTTTGGGGTTTATGCTGAATGGTCAAAATCAGGTGTGATGGTGCAGGCAGAATTTGGGAAAAAACACAGGTTAATCAAGGTAAAATCTGTGATGTCTAGTGAGAGATCAGCTGCATTTATCTTGAAAACATGGAACCTGCCTCTCTTTATTCCCTGTCTTCTATTGCCAGGTTATTCTGATGCTCACAACAGACCTAGATGGAGATGATGAGAAAGATAAGGGAGCATTAGATAACCTTCTGTCCCAACTGATTGCAGAACTATGCATGGACAAAAAGGTAAGCTGTAGCATGTGCACACTCTTGATTTGCTCTTTCTAGTCAGAGTTTCTTTCCATGGAGCAATTAGATACATGGGACTCACAGAAACATGTTGCTGTATGGATGTGTTCAGGCAGTTAATTTCTCTTGGCTCACTTCACACAAGGTAGAGAGTGACACTGGTGTAACTCTTCACTGTTTCCTGGTTCTAGCATCTACAAGTGAGAGTGAAAATTCGCTTTGCTTGGTTATACTCTTAAACAAGACATGAACAGTAATGCATATATAGCTCTTTGGTTGCATAATGTTGTTTTCTGGCACCCAGGCCGCTGCCTACCCTTGCATTGAGGAGTTTGTGCTGCTTTTTGGTATTGCTACTTGAGCTAAATATTTCCTGAGGATCAGAGAAGTGAGGTGTAGGTGCTTAGAACATTGTGCTCAGCTCTGTAACAAGCAAGCTCTCTCTTTGCAGGATGTGTCAAAGAAAAATGAACGTTCTCCTGTGAATGAAGTGCACTTGGTGGTGATGAGACTGCTTAGTGTGTTCATGTCCAGAACTAAGTCAGGATCCAAGTCTTCCATTTGTGAGGTACCTTTTCCAAAGTGTTTTGCCAGGCGGATAATGCAGAAGGGGGGTTTTGGTATCAGAGATGGTCTAGAAGCTGCTAACAGAAATAATTGGTCTGAAACTGAAAAACAGTTGGATTTGGAAAAATGTATGAGGAATCTGTAATGTTACTCAACTCCCATGGAGAAGGATCTTCGAAACTCAGAATGGAGGAAAGGGGCATGTAAAGACAACTGGATTCACTTGTTTTGTGCACAGTTCCTGAGTTAAGGGCAGCACATTAATGCTGGTATTTCAGACAGTCTGGCACATTTTTTCCTTTCCTCTTCCTGGTGCTGCAGGGGTTAAAGAGGATTTGTAATGTGATTATTGGGAAGCAATATGCTGCTGTGTCAACGTAAAAGTCGCTAAGAGGATTCCTTAGATATTTGTTGCTAAAAGGTACAGTAATAAGGCATAAAAAAGCAGTATGTGTGGTGGGAAGGAGATTAATAAAAAAGCATAGAGGTTAAAAAATTTAGTCTGAACTGCATCAAATTTTAATGAGCTTATGAGCTGTGGGGTTTGTTTGGATTTACAGCCCTGCTTTAATAGTTTTATTTACAGTAGCTTTTTTCTCCAGCCTTTGTTATTCACTTGAGCTTCCCACAGAAATCAAAGCTCATCGTCTCGCAGAATGCAGGTGGAGCAATACCTGGGTGGAGCAGAGCCTCTGAGCTGCATCTGCAACAGGGCCTCTTTCTCTACCAAGAATTCCCACCCAGCTGGCCAAATCCCAGAGGAACAAATAGAAATCCCAACTTTAAAAAAAATAAATAAATTTAAAAAAGGGGGTTGTGAAAGGAAAGGCAAAAAGCCTTCGTTGTCTAATCCATAGCAGAGTGGCCTCTGGCACATGTGTCGAGGGGAGATTAGACTTAAGAAGAGATTTTATTTGTTTTCCTTTACTAAGCGCTTGTTCAAAAGAGTCTCTGTAAATATTTGAGTTGCTTTTCATAAACAGAAAAAAAAACCCAAAAAACTCCAACCTCAAACAAACCCCAAACTTAAAAGCTGCCTCTAAAGTTCCATTAAAAACCTGCTCTGTTAGCCACAGTCAGCAACTGCTGTGTGCTTCTCACAGCTTCCCCTGGCCTTCCAATGTGATGCTTCCCAGGTGCTTTAGTAACCCAGTTCCTCTTTGTTTCAGTCTTCCTCCCTCATCTCTAGTGCCACTGCTGCTGCACTGTTGAGTTCTGGTGCTGTTGACTATTGTCTGCATGTGCTGAAGTCTTTGCTGGAGTATTGGAAAAGCCAGCAGAATGACGAGGAGCCTGTAGCTACCAGCCAGCTCCTGAAACCTCACACTACTTCTTCTCCACCTGATATGAGCCCTTTTTTCCTCCGCCAGTATGTGAAGGTGAGTCCTAGCGTACACTGATAAGTTTACATAACCTGCATTAAAAAGCTGCTGCAGAGAAGCAAGTAAAACCATCCTCAGAGAACTGGTTTTCCCTTAGTATTGCAATTGAAATCTGTCCCTATAGCATGTAGTTACAACTAGGATTAATATGAGTTCTTTCAGAGCAGCCCAGCTTGCTACATCCATCAATGCACTCCTAAACCAGGCAGTTGTGTGGAGCTGCTGTCACTGTTTCTGGTTGAAGGGCAGCTGCTCCATCTCCTGCCTCCTTGTGCTTGGCAGAATTCCTGAACAACTGCTGTTTCCTGTGGCAAGGAAGCCTCGGATTTGATGAGAATTTCCACCCTAAATCCTAGACTTGTTCTACCACCATGATACCTTTATGCTTCTGGGCAGGGGGTCTCTGATTTATGTACAGGTGCAGTGAAAAAAGTGTAGTTAAATAGAAGAATGTCTCCTAATTTGAAAGCTCATGTGTTAAAATGCCTTATACTACAGATGAGCTTGCTGCATCCTCATAGTTGCTATCTAGTTAAAGTCCTCATGAGGGTTTGTTGGCTTGGTTTAATCAGCTGGGAGGTTGGTTTTTTTTCTGGCTGCAAAGGTGCAAAAAACTTTGTTTTTAGCAAATCAATAAATGCACCATGTAGCTTGTCATGACACCTCCTTGGGAATGTTCAATGCCACTGCCTGATGGATCGCTTTTGCTTTCAGGGTCATGCTGCCGATGTTTTTGAGGCCTACACGCAGCTCCTGACAGAGATGGTGCTGCGGCTGCCCTATCAGATCAAGAAGATTGCAGACACAAATTCCCGCATCCCACCTCCCATCTTCGACCACTCCTGGTTCTATTTCTTGTCTGAGGTGAGAGCATGATAGATCTATGGATTTGAACAAAAACGTTTCAAGAGTATTACCTTTCATGGAAGAGATGAGCTTTTGCAGAATCGATCTCAGCTCTCTCTCTTTGATTTTTAATCCTCCTCAAAAGGAGAGCTGTTGGCTTTGTTTTATTCCTGTTGGACGGAAATCTATAGGAAAGCATATGTGAAAAGTAACACTGCTGCTATTTCCTATAACTCAGTGTCTGCTACCAGAAAATAGGAATTGAAAACCCTCTCTAGGGTGGTACAGTGTAACTCTGCTTTGTACTTAACTTAGTCCTTAAAAAAAGACATCAGTAAGGTATTTGGAGTATATCTTTTTAGTTCCTTTGGCTGTATAGCTTCCTGGTTGAGATCACATCTTCCATTTGCACAAATGTGGGGTAGGATTTCTTAATTAGGCTTGACTAGCTTTTTATTTGATGTCATGGATGACAAAGGAGAAGCAGTTTCATAGTGGCACAGCTCAGGATGCTGAAGTGTTGCTTTGCAGTGTTTCTTCTGCCTGTGACTTACTTTTACAGGTGGCTTTACCATACCTTAAAGCTGACAGATTCAGGAATGCATCTCCCATATCTTTTCTTTCTGTATGAAAACACATGATGTTTTGGCGGCACAAGTTGCCTGCTGCTGTGTTCACAGTGCTGATGTTGTGGCCTGTTCTTTGTCCAGTACCTGATGATCCAGCAGACTCCATTCGTGCGCCGCCAAGTTCGCAAGCTTTTGCTCTTCATCTGTGGCTCAAAGGACAAATACCGCCAGCTCAGAGACCTCCACACATTGGATTCCCATGTTCGTGGAATCAAAAAGCTCCTGGAAGAACAAGGCATTTTCCTTCGTGCCAGTGTGGTCACAGCAAGCTCAGGCTCTGCCCTGCAGTATGATACTTTGATCAGCTTGGTAAGGAGAAGTGTGTCACTGTGCTATGAAAAGTGTACATTGCATTGATATAAGATGTCAGAAATACCGATACGAGGTTTAATTCTGTCCCATTGTGCCTTTCAGATGGAACACTTGAAGGCTTGTGCAGAGATTGCCACGCAGCGAACAGTAAACTGGCAGAAATTCTGCATTAAAGATGACTGTGAGTTCTTGGAGAGTATTTGAGGGAGCAGAAGGGATGTATTATGTGTCTTGGTCTGCATCAGGACTTATCAGATGGGGAATCTCAGTAGAGAAAAAGGAAAGACACAGCTGGGAGTTCTGAGTAGGACTGAACGGTTTCCAGTACTAATTATCACAGTGCTCTAATTGCATCTGTTCTTAGCTAAAGGACACAATCTGGTGTAATGGGTAACTCGCAAGAGCAGAAATATGGCATCTGTGTTCTCTTGCTTGATCTGCTGTTGTTCCAGCATATTATTTGGGATGAAACACTTCACCTTGGTGTGCCCAGATGTGCAGTGCAGGGATGGGAGGGTTCTGTGAGTTTGTGGGATGGCCCTTGTCACATTCAAAGGAATTTTTTGTTTAGGTTGGGGTTGTTTTTTGCTTGCTTGTTTTTTCAGTTCAGGCTTCAGAGATTTTCTTCCTCTCTCTGCAGCCGTTCTCTATTTCCTCCTTCAAGTCAGCTTCCTGGTAGATGAAGGAGTGTCACCAGTTCTCCTGCAGCTGTTGTCTTGTGCTCTGTGTGGCAGTAAAGTGCTGTCTGTGGCTTCATCCTCGGGATCATCAAGCACCTCTTCCACCTCTGCTCCTGCAGCATCAGGCTCTGGGCAGCCAGCAACACAGAGCAAATCCTCCACTAAAAAGAGCAAGAAAGAAGACAAGGAAAAGGAGCGAGAGGGTGAGCCGCTGCTGTGCCCTGTTCTCCACGGTGGTTTTAGAGATAAAGTCTGCTCCTCTCAGACTTTCTTAGTCAATTTAGAAAGAACTGCTTGCTTCTTCTTGTGATAAGTGCCACTGTTGGGAAAGGGTCATAGATTGGTGCAAGGGCACTTGGAGACTACAGCAACAATTAGGAGAGAACAGCAGTTTTACTGTATGTAGATAGGAAAGAGACAAAGATGAAGGAGTATGCTCTGGAAGCTGGGGCTGAAATTTAGTGCTGTGTGCATCCCAAACCCACCCTATTTATTAACTAGAGTGGGCTTCACAATAATGTTATGGAAGTTACTCAGTGTCACTTGGAGTATTGTGTGCAGTTCTGGTGTCCTCAACAGAAAAAGGACATGAATCTGTTGGAACAAGTCTAGAGGAGGTCACGAGGATAATCAGGGGACTGGAGCACCTCCCATATGAAAACAGGATGAGAAAGTTGGGGCTGTTCAGCCTGGAGAAGAGAAGGCTGCGTAGAGACCTCATAGCAGTCTTTCAGTGTCTAAAGGGCACCTATAGGGATGCTGGGGAGGGACTCTTCATTAGGGACTGTAGTGACAGGACAAGGGGTAATGGGTTCAAACTTAAACAGGG
>JASSUY010033854.1:0-24108 GCA_032466535.1 Forpus xanthops
CCGAAAATCCAAAACACAGTGCTGCACCAGCTACTACTTAAAGGGGAAAAATGACTGCTGCTGCTGAACCCATGACACTGGGCCAGAACATATGCTGGCTCAGCAGAGCCAATGGCTGAGTAGAGCAGGGCTGTGGGGAGCTGGAGACCTGCTGCTGCATCACTGGGGCCCAGAGGTTGATCACCCCAGGCCACAGTGCTGTGCTGGGAGGGGAAGCCCAGGGAAGGCCAGGCAGGGACAGTCAGGACTGTGGGTGCCCTCAGGGCCATGCCAAATGTTATGAAAATGATTAGATGATTCTTTGTTTAAATTTCTCTATGCAACGTGCAATTCTTGATTTTTTTTTTTTTTCTTATACATGATCTACTACATGTTGTGCAGAAAGGTGGAATTGGGCAAGCAATTTTGGGAGGAGTGGGAAGCAGAGGGAGATGTTTTAATGCCATTAGCAGGTTATTGAGTCATGGTTGTTTCTGTTTTGAAAGCCAAAGTATAGCAAGGGATATTCAAGTGAATTATCATGCAATTAGTATAAAGAAGTATATATTTCCTTTTATCACTCATAATAGTAATCAGTTTATTCTTCCTCCATGTAACTTTTGTTTGTCTTCTAAAGTCTAGCTGTAATTCTGAAGGAGGAATAAACCATAACCTTTGTAAATTTATTAACAAAACTCCCAGGAATAAATATCACATCTTTTCTGGAATGGATACTTTACATTAAGAAAGTCAACTATAAGCTTCTGAACAGGTGGAAATTGAGGTAACCACGCAGGATGCAGCAAAGAATCAAATTAACATGTTCAAATTCAGAGCCATGTTCAAATTCAGAGCCATGTTCAAATGCAGCACAAGAAAACCGTCAGATAAGAAATCTGAGGATAAAAACAGTATTTCCTTTCACGTAATACTTTTAAACTTGAAGATCAGGTTATTTGCAGTTGCTAGAGTTTTTGTCCCCTTATGATTAGCAAAAATTAAAACATTTCCATTTATTTAACATGCTCATGATGTTAAACACCCAGTTAATTTCAATCATTCTTCAAGTCCAAAGACAATTAATAAATTAGGTTTAGTCTTGTCTTTAGTCTTGTTAGAAGATGCATCCTGTAAGCTGCAAATACATGCAAGAAGGCAGCAAAACATAAATCAGTGTAGTGAGAGATGTCAGAATTTTAACAAAAGGTTAAAAAGTATTGAAACTGCTGATATTAACGATAGCTTCTGGTTATTTTATGGATGCATAAGAATCTGTACTTTCTATTCAAAGCATCCACATTCAGTTTTCCAAGTGCATATTTATAATATTTATAACAGCTTCTATCTTAAGAGGAAAAAGGAATTTTAGAAGCGTCTTCAGGAAGAGTAAATCATATACATTATCAGTGTGTATTTAGATTAGCTTTTCATTGCATATATTCCTAATGTATATAGTGCAACTCTCACTATTACGTTTGGAACCTTCAAACTGAACAGCCCCATTTCAAAGTAAGATCAGTTGGTTATAGCAGGTTTCTATCAGCTACCATCTTTGTACTTCAAAACAAATGTGTGAATACTTCTTTAGCATCTTATCAAATCTTACCTAATGATATAAAACTACACTGTGTTTATACAAACTACTGTATGTGGGCACTGAACAGGCATTCTGTCTCTGACTTATCCATGGGAATGAAATAAACTGAACAAAATTCAAATATAAGTTGTGTTAATAGTGTTTACAGCATTTTGTTCCTTGTTCTCCTTTTTCACTCATGAGTTTATAGCTGTCTATTCTACCCACATTAAACCATTTCTATATCAAGAATACTAGTATATATTTTTGCTTCCTTTTTAACACCTTTTCTACTATGTGATTCCTGAGATCATGGTAGAACTGTACACAGTATTCAAAACATGGAAACACGACTTTCACGGTGTTGATTTAATATTTTGGTTATTATTTCTAATTCTAATAAGATAATTTACAACACTCTATCTACCTTTATAGCACTATGCATTGAGTTGACGTGAGCCAAGGGCCAACTCCAGATATAACAGAGAGGGCAACAGGTATTTAATATTTCATCATTTTTTCCATAATTAGGTTATGTATTTCTTACATGCACTGAGATTCTTGTCCTTGAAGACTTTCAAGTATTGTCTGGTTTGCTTAATTTGGTGTCGTAGACAAATTTTGTCACTTTTAGCATATTTTTTTCGCAGTGATATGTGAATAAGTTAAACAGAGCGGAGCTTGGGAAACTGCTAATGAATTCCTTATCTCTGTTCCCTATCTTTAATATGTTACAAATCCATAAGATGACCTTCCCTCTTGTTCTATGACAACTTTAGGAAAGGAATGACAAGGAATGTACTACGCGAAAAAGAAAAATGGAGATAGCATACAACAAAATATTAAGATACTACCTGTCACTGGACTGGAAGGGTAAGTATGAAAGCTACAGCCATGATCTAGGCTCAGTTTAGAGTTCAGTTACTTTCAGCAGACAATGGGGTTACTAAGTATAAAGGAATCATGCAAAGAAGAGTGCCTCGGACCTCTGCATTTAATTTCTTGAGGCAAAATCAGCTTTACATGCTGCACACAGGGAAAGCAAAATTCTAATTCTTCCCAAAAAGGAGACAAAGATACAGATGTGCTCATTTGTGTCTGAGAAAGTTGGGGCTGTTCAGCCTGGAGAAGAGAAGGCTGTGTGGAGACCTCATAGCAGCCTTCTAGTATCTGAAGGGAGCCTATAAGGATGCTGGGGATGAGCTATTCATTAGGGACTGTAGTGATAGGACAAGGGGTAGCAGGTTAAAGCAGGGGAAGTTTAGATTGGAATTAAGGAAGAAATTCTTTACTGTGAGGGTGGTGAGGCACTGGAATGGGTTGCCCAGGGAACCTGTGAATGCTCCACTACTGGTGGTATTCAAGGCTGGGTTGAATAGAGCCTTGGGTGGCATGGTTTAGTGGGAGGTGTCCCTGCCCTTGGCAGGGGGGTGGAAATAGATAATCCTAAGGTCCTTTCCAACCCTAATTATTCTATGATTCTATGAAATTTATCAAAAGCTTTTTGAAAACAAAAGAAAACTTTAACGTCTTTATCCTTAATTGCTTTTTGTTTGTGTGCTTGTTTGTTTTCTTAAATATTTAATGTAAGCCTAAGATGTGACACTCTTTTCCAAAAGCAATGTTGACTTTTTACTGGCATATATTTATTAATATCTTTTAATCCTTTCCTAAATATACCTTCCACAGTTTGCCTATGACCAAAGATTTGTTAGTCAATAGTTCACTACATCATCTTGTAATGCCATTTAAGATCATTTTCCATCTTCCATTTCTCTCATGTGGTCCATTATTCCTGTGAGACAAGAAGCAAAATCACCTTTTGTCACATTGCAGCTTTAACCTAACAACATAAAATGGCTTTGGGATTCAAAATAAATATTCAGTTCACATTGGTCTCTAGGCAGAAACATGGGAAAAATAATAATCTGCTCAGTAAAGCACTTACACATTGTTCTTTTGAGGACATCATCTATGTATATTGTTAGGAATACACAAAATTATCTAGCATGACTATTTTATAAATCTCTGTACTATTGTTGTTCAAGACTCAACAAAACATTCTTAATATGCAAATAAAGACACTCTGTATCCATTTCAGGTGGGCTTTTAATGTCTATATTTTTCATTGACAGATTAAAAACTATTTCCAAATATCGGAATTTTTGGTTTATGAATTTCATTTATCTTTTTATTTCATAAAAATACTGGGCCAGATTCCCTAGTGATAGTATTTCTTACACTAATTTGGAGATATAATGCATTACATGAGGCTGTTCACACAGGAAAATTTGAAGTATCGAATGTAAATGTGCACAACAGATAGTTGAGTTGCATAGCTTGAAAAAATGCTGACATCCTACAAATATCTACTGAACCCAATGAAGAGGTGTTGTGCCAAAGGTCACTTGCAAAACTTTTAAGGTCTGTATTTGGGGAAAAATACATTATGAAGACCTCATGTCCAGAACAGCTAGCTAGATAGATAGATAGATAGACAGAAAGAACAGTTTTCAAGTCTTCACTTTCACTTTTGCATTGAAACTAGGAAAATGCTCCTCATTTTTCTTTCTTTTCCTTTTCTCATCAGTGGAAACTCATCTGTAAAGACATAAGACAGTGACTTTCATCATCCATGTAGAGTGCTATGTTTAGTGTTCAGTGTCATCAGATCACTTTTTGTTTTATACACATCACCCTAACCTATCCAGTTTTCCCTCTAGCATGCAATCATGTCTTGTATAAATTTACAAGCTGTGAAGGGAAACTTTCACTGAACTTAACAATATCCTATTCAAAGCTTTCACTAAAATAAGATATTCTAGGTTAAACTCAGTAAAACTTTTAAGTTGCATGTGCAGTGCAAACTAAAAGCCAGTGGTCATGTACTATTAAATTCAGAATGGTTACATGTAAATGACATTTTCTTCATATATAACTGTCTGATTTCTGAAATAAAATATGCCTTTTTCTTCATAAGAAAGATGTTTTCTGTTTAAAAATTTTATATTGCAAAATGACAGATGTGAACAATTTATATGGTTTGATACCGTTGCTTCTCATTTCACAGTTTCTGTTGTTGGATTTAAAAATAATCTTAAACACAAAGTACTTACATAAATGTATTATAAATATAATTTTGTTTTCCTTTTGAAAAGTTTTTATTTGTATGAAAAATGTATAATTAAGACTTTAAGTAGCATAAGATTCAACTGTCAGGTCCTGTTTAAATGGGTTTTTTAAACTTCCCCACTGTTGTAACCAGGAACACTAGAGGATTTTACTGTTTGTTTCAGTGGAATATTTTGCAGCACTTCTTATTAATGAAAAAGTCTTCCAGAAAAAACATTCTGGCTACTGTTTTGAAATCCTTTTCTCTAAAATGTATGGTTTTCATCAAATTTAAAAAATAGTTTAGACTCAACAACCTGTGAAACTTTACAAATACTCCATTGGAAATCCTATGATTTCTTTCAATGTACAATGATAATGGAGTTTATTTTGTGAACAATTATGGACGTAACATGATCTAAACTTAAGAAGGCACATTAAACATAGTATTTTTACTGAAATATTAGAAAACTTCCATACATAAAGACACTTAGAGGAGTAATGTTTTAAGATGGGACAAATAAATTTAAGCTAGAAAACCTATAAATAAGTCACAAGTGTCTACTATGTCACACAATGAGTAACTTCGGAAATACTGATATCTAAATTAAGTTAAAAAGTCTCTGCTGAAATTGTAACAAAATGTTGTCTGTACTCTCCCCCAATTTAAATTAATATTAATTTACTTATTTTTCATTTTCTGTATTGCACAAGTTTAATTATAATGAATGCCAAAAATGTTCAGCAGCATAAACTGTTATTTATCTACAACACATTGTGTTTTTGTAACCTTGATATCAATATCTATTATTCACTAATTAAAAAATGAAATTCAAAAGCATGAAGAAAAAGAGAGGGAAATGTGGTGAGAAAATGCGTATGGAAGAAATTTTATTCTATTTAGTTTCTGTCATATTTGTCAGCCTCAGGAAGCACTATAGAATACTATAAATGTAACATACAACTTGCAATGTAGTAACTTTAAAATCCTGGAAGAAAATTTTGAAGGTTTTGTACAGCTGTGGAAAAAAAAATTAACTTCTGCTAGTTTAAAATATTCAAATTTACAAAGCATTCTTTCATAGCTGATACAGGAATAAAGACTATTAAACATGTCACTTACTTCCTGGGCATCAGAAGTGCTGTTGCAAGAACCATTTAAATCATTTAAATTATTTTTGGAAAAAAAATCTGTTATTTCTTGCCACTGTTCCTTTAAAATTCAGAAATAAGGGGATATGAGAAACAATAAAATTATGAGCTAAATAATGCTGATGGGAAATATAGTAATGGATAATGATTCACAGGGAGGAGTGCATACCATTTGAAAGACTCTATTCCTTTCTTACCACTGATTTTGCACATGGACTACCAAAACACTCTTCAAGATGAGGATGTGTGACCATGACTGTAAAAAAAAAAAAAAACAAAACCATGAAAAGACATGATATTTGCTTTACCTAAAAAAAATAAAATTTTCCTTAGAATATGATAAAAATTAATACTGAATTTCTGTCCATCTATCTAGGTTTTCTTGTTCTCTTGGATTTATTATGTTTACATTTTTTTTTAAATCCCAAAATATTTCATTCAACTGCTCAGACCCAAGCAGTATAACCGATTATATTGTTATATTTAACATAATATTGCAGCAAACAGTAGTAACAAAAACAGTATTATGATATGATATAAAATTTTGCAGTTCAGAGTACTTTTACCTAGATACTAAACCTAAGAACAAAAAGAGCTATAATACAATATCCTTAACAAGTAGCAATTTATTTATATAGCTCATATAGGCCTAATAATACAGCAATTTGTTTTATAGTTTGCAGTAAACATTCTCAAATCACAGTTGGGCTCTGTCATGAGCTCTCCAGTCACGTGGAACTCAGCATAGTATATCAAAAACTTTGCCCTGAAATAAGTCACCTGATTTTGGACTAAGAAGATTTAATAGACATTGTTTTTCAAATTGCTTCTTGGAATGATGCCTGGGTTGAAGATTATAAACACAAGCAAGTAGGAGATGGGGGTCCTGAAAAGTATCCTGCAGAACAAAAAATATGAGATTTATTACATGATGTTTAGGAAAGATAGAACAATGAAATTTTAGCAATTCAATAAGTATAAAAATAAAATTTAAGTACAAAGTTATTTAGCTAATGGCTTATTTTCTGCATAAAAGGTTCACAATTAAAAAAGGGAACTAGAATAACTTGTGAACAAGATGATACATTGTTTGCAATGTACAGTTGTATGAATATGCATTGTAAATAGCTCATCTTGACTTTCAGTTAAAATCAATGGACTCTTGAAAAGTTATCTTGCTTATCATAGGTAGAATTTTATATGATTAGATTAGTCAGATAACTGAAATTACAAGCAGTGAGTGCAGTTAGGAGAGTTGATCCACCTAAAATAATTACCTCCACACTAAATGGGGAGAGAGAAGAATTCTGAAGATACGCCAATTTGCCTAAGATAAGCATCTCTCTGCCTTTTACTCTCCTCCCACCGAATATGTGAGGTACTTAGGCATCTCAACATGCCAGTTCACCTAATAAATGACATATTCCCTAGCAAGAAAGTCTATTAGTTAGGAGAAAATTATCACCTTTCAGTGCTAACTTTACCCTGAAAATTAACTGATAGCTTGTACCTCCTGACCACAGAAAACCAGATATCTTTAGAAATACTCTTTAACAAGTATATCAAAATGAAATCACTGCACAATCGGAAAGTCTTGGAACCAGATGACACAGCAGCCAACTTCATCTTAACACTCTCTGGTCCTTTTACATCATTAATTTAGGTTTTCATCACTAATGGCTGAATGTAGAATACTTGTACATTTAAAACGTGGAGCTTTGTCCTTACTAAAGACAAAAACTGAATCAGCTTCCTCTGGCCAGCAGATCGAGCGATGTGATCCTGCCCCTCTACTCTGCTGTCGTGGCACCTCACTTGGAATATTGTGTGCAGTTCTGGTGTCCTCAGCATAAAAAGGACATGGAACTATTGGAACAAGTGCAGAGGAGGGCCACGAGGATGATCAACGGACTGGAGCACCTCCCCTATGAAGATAGGATGATAGAGTTGGGGCTGATCAGCCTGAAGAGGAGAAGGTTTCATGGAGACCTCATAGCAGCCTTCCAGTATCTGAAGGGGGCCTATAGGGGTGCTGGGGAGGGGCTCTTCATGAGGGACTGTAGTGAGAGGACAAGGGGTAACGAATTCAAACTTAAACAGGGAAAGTCTAGGTTGGATCGAAGGAAGAAATTCTTTCCTGTAAGGGTGGTGAGGCACTGGAATGTGTTGCCCAAGGAAGCTGTGAATGCTCCATCCCTGGTGGTGTTCAAGGCTGGGTTGGACATAGCCTTGGGTGATATGGTTTAGTGTGAGGTGTCCCTGCCCACCGCAGGGGTGTTGGAACTAGATGATCATAAGGTCCTTTCCAACCCTAACTATTCTATGATTCTATGATTCTATGACGTGTGTGAACCCATGACTCAGTCTTGTTCCTGGATAAACAGGGGCTCTACTTTTATATGTGCAGTGAAAGAAACACAGTCAAGGCATTTCTCCAAATTCCTATGTAAAGAAGGGAGAGTAAAGAACAATTATTTAACAGATGTATGACCAGACACTACATTTCCTTGAAGGAGGTGAGAACTACCTGCACACAAAGTTGCTCCTAAACTTGATAATGTTATGTCTCATCAATTTTAAGCATCTTCAGATGTTAATTTTCCCAATTTGAATCTCTCTAAAACTTTTATCTGTCCTTCCCGACTGACATTTCTATTTATTCATGAAGAAGGTATAAAATGAGTTGAAGTTCTTTAGTTCCTGAAGTATAAACTCCAGGCTATGTGGAGCTGAGTAAGGTTTCAAGCATGGGTCACAGCTTTGGCCAGATTGTTCAATGTATAAATATGCCTTCTGCTGTACAAAAAGCTAAACCAAAAATTATTTCATTTATGAAAGCTTTGGTTTCCATATCCATTAATTATCAGAAAAGACTGAAGCAGTAGAAAATTGAAATTATTGTGAAGAATAGAAAAAAATAATTCATACTACTGAGGTAAAGATATCAAGGAAATCTACATATCATGCATTCTGTTCATTGGTCAGGCACTCATTCTCGTGGTGTCTTCCATTTCTTAGGGCAATATTTTCAGTGGACTTGAATGTGCTGTCAGCTCTAATCTGGAGAAATCACTTTTGAGGGTGTGAGCCCTACACAGTAGAGACCTAAATCTGCCAATTTGGAAAATATTAAGCAGTGGAATACTCTGTAACCCACATTAAAAAAATGAAATATATCTGTGCCATCCACAATAATGATTAAGTAGTACCATGGTAAAATAGTAGTACATTTACTAAATCTCAAAGAGCAAATTGCTATTTCAGTGTGTTATTCTATCTTCTCCCCCTCTTTGGACAATGGGACAAGGCTTTGTCCATTAACATTCAATCTGAATTTACACAGATTAAGAAAAGACTAAGGGTAGAAGCCAATACTTGCATGACTCAGATTTCTTTGCTTTCATCATCTCTAATGGAAAGTATTTATCAGTATATGTAGAATTACTTTAAATGGAAAACTGGCAGGAAATTATGCTAACTTTGAGTCATGACTTTATATATTATTTTGTAGAGTAGAGAAGCTTGGGTTTCCTGTCCTGAATATCCAAGATTCAGAAGCTGACTGCTGAAAAGGCTAAGGAGATTTTTAAGAAAAAATATTTTTTGCTTATAGAAATTCCCAATTCTTTGTGCATTTTCTGTAAATGTGTGACTCATAGAGCTCTTAATTTAGTCAATTAACCTGAAAGAGGAGGTGGAAAAATGAAAACCATACTCTTCCCAAGTCAAATGTCTATTGGAGACAAACCAGTAATTCTAAAAGCCTAAAGAGGTTTAACCATTCTGTAAAAGTTAGTTGAATATGTAATACCAAATAAACTTTTTATTATCGTTGTAATGTTGCTCCAGATACCTCAATTTCAAATATATCTAAATTTAAATGGAAAATTACATTAATTATGACTGTGGACTTAATGACTGAGAAAAAACCCTCATTCAGTGTCAGATATAAATTAATTTATGCTCATGGAAAATGGCAGAAGTGATGTAAATTATATAATTGAGGCAAATTTTACTATTTGTGGAGAGACTTAGATTAAGGACACATGATGCATGGGAACTGAAATTAAATGCCAAGGATCAATAATGCTCCATCCCTGGCAGCGTTTAAGGCCAGGTTGGACAGAGTCTTGTGCAAGGTCTATTGTATTGTGTCCCTGACCATGGCAGAGGAATTAGAACTAGATGATCTTAAGGTCCTTTCCAACCCTCACCATTCCATGATTCTATGAGTAAAAATATTCAACTTTGAAAAAATTCACTTGTAGCTCTGGAAACAGACTACTCTTAACCTAGATGTGTGGAAAACCTACCTATGTACAGTTTGAAAGCTCTGGGCTTTTTCTTTTTCTGTGATTCAAAGTATTACTTAGAAGAAAGATAGTCCCTACTTCTGAGATGGAAGGCAGCTCTGTGGAGTCCCCACTGACAAACTGCAGTAACTGTTGGAGGGGAGAGTAAATTATTTTGAGCGTGGTGGGCTCATGACACTTCAGGCCATCAGGGCAGAGATGCAGCATACAGATGGACTCATGATCAAGGGGTGGATTTAGCAATGGATACTATTGCCCAGGTTATTCACAAGTGTGAACACTGCACACAGCCTCTCTTGCTGTGAAAGACTGTTACATGGACAAGATGGACTCAGCAGCTTTATAGGGGTTGGCCCATACACTAAGGGATGATCTCTGTGTGTGTGTGTATGTATATATATACATGTGATGGTATATTGAAAATGTGGGATCTGAGCATTATGTGAATGGTGTGGAATAAGGGGTGGATGCTGTCCTGGTAGCAATTGTTTTTCTCCTTCTTGGTAGCTGGTGCAGCACTGTGTTTTTGACTTTCAACCTGGGAACAGCGCTGATAACACTGATGTTTTTGGTTACTGCTTAGAATGTTTGGTCTGACCAAGGACTTTCTGAGCCTCATGCTCTGCCAGGGAGGAGGAGGAGCTGGGAAGAAGCAGAGACAGAGCACATGACCCAAACTGACTAAAGAGGTATTCCATACCACAACACGTCATGCGCAGGATGTAAAAACTGGGGGCAGAGACCCAGAAGGGTGGAGTGTTCACTGCTTGGTATCGGGTGGTGAGCAGTTGTATTCTCTTCCCTTGTATTTCCCTTGTCATTATTATTATTGGTGGTAGAAATAGTGGTTTGTGTTATACCTTAGTTACTGAACTGTTCTTATCTCAAACTGTGGGAGTTACATTCTTTCGATTCTCCTTCCCATCCCTCTGGGAGCGTGAGGAAAAGAGAGGAGGGAGTGAGTGACCAAACTGCGTGAGTTACAACTTATACCATGACACAAATCTATATAAATCTTACATTTCTTTATGTTTTAAAACTATACCTTTCAAGGCAGAAACTTACTTTAAAATAGGCACCATTTGACATATCAAAATTTTTCAAAGTAATACACAACTTCATTTTGGAGACTAGATTTATTTCCCTATACCTTTTTTTGGCTTTGCTTTTTCTTTTGGCATAATGTCAAATATCATCCTTACACTAATAGCTGATAGTTCTGTCTCTCCTCTCTTAATTTCCTTGCATTCTTAATTTCCTTACATATTGGTTTTTTCCTTGTTTCTCTGCTGCTTCCTTGCTGTTGACTTCATTGCAGTTGTCTTAGCTTGGCTAAATCAGAGCTCTTTTATCTTCCTTTCAAGTTTTGCATGTTAATTTTTGCATTTCACACAGATCCTTCTGTGAGCATCACAACATTCTTGCTTGTCTGTCAGGCACATCCATAACCAGGGTTGCTTCTGATGTCACTCTTTCCTCATCTATATGTAATACTGGAGATTTCCCTTTCTGAATTTCATCATTCCTTTCCACCCAATACAGTTAGTTTGCCCATCACCTGCGGTGTCAGTGAATGCAGTTGTACTCATCTTTGGCTTTGATGCACATCAACTTGAGTCACTCTTTACTAGCCAGTGTTACTCTCAAGAATTTTAGTAAAAAATGCTTGGGGTGGCAACATATTTCAGGAAGCAACCTTTAAGATAGGCTATTTCTGGTGCTAAGTGACTCACATGCACTGCCTACAGAACGGTTTTAGGACAAGGCTGCTTTACTAACTCGCACTAAAAAGCAATATCAAAATCTGCACTGTTCTCAATTTACATATATTATGCTGATAGAATAAAAAAAAAAAAACTCAAGTAAGACAAAAAAAGTGTAAATCTGTAACACGTGTTATGCAAATGGAGCAGATGACTTTTTCTAATATATGAGCTGCTATAAGAACAATATGCACTAAATAATGCATTCTTGTTGAATACATAAAAAGGGAGCATTAAAAAAATTAGCAGGTTTTAATTTTCAGATAAAATTAGGGTAGCATAGGTTGAAGACTTTTCTAAAAGAAAAAGTAACTAAGGAAATGTAGCTAAGAATCATAGACAACTGTAGAAAAAGACAACCGAAAGGCATTATTTAGAGCTGTGTAATCCTGTTCCAGCTTAACTGAAATCAGGAATGCATTATGTCCATTGATCTGTGCTTGATGTTCTGCAAAGACACTAATATTTTATGCAAAATGATAACCTCTTAGGTTTGAAATTTTGTACCTAAGTATTGACTTTCTGTATGTGGATAAAATGGGTATCTCTTTATCTCAATGAAATAACTACTTCTGAAATTGCAAATGTACAATGTACAGGGAGAGAAATGTATCACTCATTTCTGTCTGAACTATCCCACTTTACCTTAGGTTGGACAGCAAAAGAACAACCCTTTTCAGACAAAACTGTTCTGTAAAACAAGTGAGATCGTTTGTGACAGAAAACTGAATTTTGTACTGATGGTAAAAAAAGGTTTCTGCTTTGAATGCCACATATTTGCATGCTTCGCAGAAGGCAGGCAATACACCTTGCAGGTTCAAGATGCAAAACAAACACTGGTGCACTCTGGTACCTTCTTACATTATTTCAGGCATTTTGAACTGTTTGAAAAACCACTCACCTTTTGCAGTATTTCTTCTGCAAATCAATTAGATACAAATCAGACACAAAATCAAAAAAAAAAAATATATCAGTTATGTGGGTTTATTCTGTCCATGTGGTTAATTTTTTCTCTATTGTTTGTTTTGAAAGCAAAATAGATCATATTTACACTGCATATATTCAGTCAAATCTTGTCATGCACTCTTCAGTTCACACTGTTCCCAACCCCTGCATTTTAAGTTTGTGATTTTTGCTGCCATAGAAGGTTTTACATCAGAGGAAATGTCGGTTTTATACAAGATGTAGCATTTTTACTGCTTTTATCTAGAGGTTTATAGTAAGAGCTCAGAGTGTCTTTTAAGAGATTAGAATGTGAAGCAAAAATGCTTGATCTCTTACGTTATTTATGCGATCAGCTTATCCAGAACTCTTAATGTAATTATCAGCACAACTGAAAGTCTTTCCTTGTAGGTTCATGTTTCTCCATGTGTAGCAGCTGTAAACCACAAGTGAAGTTTCTAATGTTAGACAAGGTGTAGCCATTAGTTCCGCTAAAAAGCTCTAACCACCAGCGCTCATTGATTTCTAGTTTCATATATCTTTAATGAGGAGATTAAATACTTGTTTAGGAAGCAGAGCCTGGCTTAAGTGGTGTTTGGTCATATAGCTTGTACAGTTAAAGACCTCCCTAATATTTCCCTTTAGTAATAGAAGTGAAAAAAACCTTTATTGGCCCATATATAAGCCATTTAGCTGATTCTGCAGCAGCATAAGATATTTTACTATGGAAAAAAATTGTTAGAGATTAAATGCTGCAGAAAAAAAAATGTTCTTTCTAATTGAGAATAGATTTTTTTTTCCCCCTCTGCTCTGTTAGTTCTTTATGAACATTTGGGAGTATGCTAAAGTCCCATTTCAACAAAATAAACTTTAAAAAAAAAAAAAAATGGACATAGGAAATCTCAGCCAAGTTTTATTTTTTGGTAATGCATTAAAAAAAAAAAGATTATGTCACCGGTGAATTGAGTTCAGCCCAGTTCAAGAAAGGTGGCGAACCTAGTTCACTGAGAACTTAGAATGAGGACAATAGTGAAAAATGGGACACATGTTACAGCAGCAAATACTTCTGAAATAAATGCTAAATGCCAAGACTGTGGAAAAGTATAGAATCCCACTGTGTGTGGAAAAAGCAATGCAAACATCTAGAATCTCCTAAGAAATGGACAAAAGAAGTAGTGGTGTTCCCATGATTGATTTTTCTCACTAAATTCACGTAAATTCCTTTGCTTAGGTTATCAAAAAGCTTCAGTAGGGCTGAAATCAGACAGATATAGATGGTGTAGATACAGATATATAGATGTCTGGTAGTGGGACTAGAAATCTGATGCTAGAGAGCAAGCAGATTTCAGGGACATGTGTTTCCCCTCCCCCGGGGTTCAATTGGCTTCTCATAAATGCGATTATGAAGCAATAAAATTAAGTGTATAATGGAAAGAGGTATTGATTAAGACAGGTAATCTAGAGACTTTTGCAGAATCCTTGGGCTTTGGAAAGCATCTTGCTACCCATACAAATCTCAGGAAATCATCTGCTAATGAATGCCAGTCTACTGCTTCTTCCATGACAGGATGAAATGATTGTATTTCCCATTCAAATATAGTTATACAAAAAGTGTCCTTAGGTCCCCATTTTATGTGTTGATTTTGGGGCTGAATTTGATTATATAGAACTTCTGAGAATTAGAGCAAAAACACTCCTCACATGAAATCAGAATATATTGACCGTGATGTATTAAAAAAAATGCTATTTTGCAAGGTTTGTTCTATTTTAAATACATAGAGTTCCCACTCAGGCTGCTGAATTTGAGAGATAAGAATAGGGAGGGAACATTTAGAATGCACACTTGGTAGCTGAAACTCAGATTGTTAGGAGTATCTCACAATGCCTTTTACACTAACAAAAAAGAATATTTGATAACTTCTTTTTCTAGGCTGATATTGGAATGAAAGGATTTTGGTTTAGAGTACAAAATTAAAAAGATGATTTCCTTGAGGTAGATTCTCAGGCTTTTTAGTTTGTGTAAAAGTATTTAAAAGGAAGAAAAATATCAAGCGCAAAGAAAAGTCAAGTGAATTTCCCTTTTCCTCTATAACACGCTTAAATGCTTAAAGAAAAGCAAGACAATTCTGTGTGCTCAGTACTCATGATTCCTCACTTAAAATGCATGCCTAACTTTTGTAATGTGCAAAATCTGTAACTCAGAAAAGAGAAAAAGTATAAATCACTATTTGAAGCATGGTCTGCTTACAGAAGGAATAAGCTTTTCAGATTTAAACTCGTAACATTTCTCAGAAGTCAAGAATCTGTATATTCTAACCACTGACTCTTTGTCACTATATTTTATTTTGCAAAGAATTCAATAGAAGAAAATCCCAGAAAGATATTTGAAACAAGAAGATACAGGAATCTCAATATTCCTTTTGTCAGTATCATTTGCCCTATGTCCCAGCGATTTTCAAGTAGGTTCAAGAAGTAGAAAATTGATAGGGGATGGAATGAATCTTGGAAATCAGCATGCCACTAAATTGATACCATGTAAACACCGTATAGTATTGGAAGACCACTGCTGGGGGTAAATGAAATGAATTCACTGGGGCATCTAATCCTATTTCTGGAACGCTTAAAGTGTTTAAATGCACTGGAAAACAAACAAACTTCAAAGTGATCATTATACCCCTGACACTAGTACTTGTGTGGCTGAAATCTTTATGAGATTAACCCCCTACAGGGAAAGGAGTTGAACACGGTCAAAACCACTTTGAAATTGTCAGGAGGATACCATTCTGAAAGCTCAGTGATAGAAGTGCAGTTAAATGCTGAATATTAAAGGCAGTTCAATATCTCACCTTCAACTCACTACTATGCCTACAGTGATATTCATGAGCACAAAGTGAGTCACCTTCATGTCCACATTTTGTTCCTTACTAATTTTGTAAATGCTGATCTCGCATCAACAATTTCTCACTGAGAGAAAGCTGGGTGACTTAATCACAGCTCACACTAAACACATACATGAGTTTTCTCCAGAGCAGTTCAACAGCTTTTGCGTGATGAAAAAGCTTAAAAACATACAGCCACCTCAGCTGAGAAGTAATCACTAAAATATTTAAAATCTTTCCACAGCATTAGAATTGCAATTCTAACAACATTCGTGCTAAAGGCACAAATTACAATATTGTGTGGATGGTATGTTTGTACCATATATATGTATGAGCAAACATGCTCTAAAAAACCTACCGAGGTTGTGAATAAAAGATTTGTTTGCACCTTGAAAAACAACCATGAACTACTTTAATTTGTACTGCAAATCGTGCTTCACACATTTTTTCCAGCCTTTTAATGAACTGTGCTGTCAGAGATGTCCCTTCCCCTTTGACGAGAGTGCTCTTTTTTGATTTTCATTGTAAAATTTTATTGATATTTGCCACTCCAGCAAAAAGTTTTACGTAAATGAACTGGTGTAGTGGATGTTAGCCTACAATAAGGGTTTGTCACGCAACAGTCACACCAGAAGAGTTCTATCATTGATTTTTCAGTAAATACAGCAAATAGCAAAAAATACAGCACACATTCCTCAGCAGTAAATATCTTGGTGACCATTTTTCTTTTTTGCTGTTTTCTGTTCTTTTGTCTTCTGGCAATACTTAATAAAATGGGGTTTCTTTAAATATAACTTGTGCAGTGTAACAACCAGTTGGGAGCTGTATAGGAAGAGGATAATTACCAAGCTACTTTTATTGCAAGGTTGTTTGGTACTTTTATTCTTCAGCAAGGAAAAAAATAACTGATGTCAGTGATGTGAACTGAATGTAAAAACAGAAAAACAATATTAACTGCTTTAAAAAGGTAATGTAATAGTGAATAAGACTGGAAAATTCTAACAGGTTTATGCTGTTAGAGAAAACTGCATATATGTCTTTTTAAACATATAAATCCTTACTGATATCCTTTAAAAATAGTTATACATTTGGGATCTTATTTCCAGTTGTACTGACTGTTGGGAGTTTGGGGTCCTGATCCAAACCCCACTGAATCAATGAAAGACTTATGTTTGCAGACAAAGATGCTAAGGCGCCTCAATGAGCTGCAGATGTTGCTGCAGGCAGTCCCCAGTCCAGCTCTCACTGCTTGGCTCCTTAGGGTGCCTGACCATCCCCGGCCTCTTGGTGTCTCCTGCAGACGTGGAATTTATGAGCTTCAGAGATCTTCTCCCTCTTAAACTCATATTGTCAATGGAAATTAAAGTTTCATAGGATGCCTCTGGCCCTGATCATTTCAAGGTATACATTTTTTTGTAGATAAAGTGCATGATGTGGCTATAGTAAAACCATTCTGAAGTGAGAACTCCATCCCTGCAGCTTCTACTTTAAATATCTCAATACACATACATAACCACCTGTGTACACACTACTGCTTGTGCACAATACTCTATAGATCCTTAGCAATCAGAGGGCTGACATTCGTTTGAAGACCTTCTAAAATGTACAGAAAAACAATTCTTTTAAACCATATAATTCTGTAATTAGTGTATATTATTAAAGGTCCCAGTGCATGCCATGGTGTAATGCTGATTGCTGTACAAAAATCTTGTTAGGTCATTTCCCTTAACAAGCAACACTTCTTTAAACTACACTTTAAATGTGCATGAAATTTCAGTACAAGCATTCATTACACAGGGCTTGCTTTTCTATATGAAGAGGAAATATATTCTTTTAACAGGTTTGCTCCTCTGTAGCCTACTTGTTTAAGAGGTGTCCCATGACATTCATTTAGCTACAATGCTCTATCATAAAAATACATGAAAACAGAGCCTCTTATTTACAACAAGGCCCTGGAGAGAGCAAACAAAACACAAGGGAACTACCATTAAGAATACTTCTTATCGCCATGGCACAAATAAACATTAAGGGTTGGCATCTCTTGGCAGACTTTGAAAATTAGGAGATGATTGATCAGAAGCATTGTGTGCTGTCTGCAGTTTCATTTCGTTGGCATTCTCTGTATCTTCGAATTCAGTTATGCATCACTTGTTTATGATTAATTAAGATGACTAGTGGGATTAAGTGACAGCTACAAAAAAACTAATTAATGAAATAGAAAGGTTACAATTCTTCAAAATTTATGTAGTCACCTTTTCTCAGAAAACGCTGAAATGCCCAGGATCTTACCTTCTCCTAATACAGTTGGCTCAGCAAGCATTTAATCTCTTGAATCAATTTGGGCTACACAGTTAACACTATGGCAGTCTACACTAAGCACTGGTTAGTTTAACTACAAGCACTCTTCCATTGCTTTAAAGTTAGATTCTTCTGTGGTATAACATGTTTTAGGTAAAGTCTGTATCAATATCACTGATTTTGAAGCAATCCTTGCTGAAGTGGCTATTCCCAAAGGCTAACTTCAGCCTAGATAGGACAACACCTGCAGGCTCCCTCTAGTGTAAATCAGGAGAGATTATTTCCATTAGAAGAAAGAGTTCGGGAGCTTAAATTTCAAATCATCTTCTAGAATAACCTGTCTGTCACCACTGACTGGAGGCTGAGGCTGGGGAGACTAGCAGCAGTATGCTGACTTGCGTCTGTATGCTCATTTTCACACTTGTGAATACTGCTTCCTTGCTCCTGCCTCCAAAAAATGTAATTAAGAGTATGAAACACTATCTTTATGTAAACTGGCAAGCCTACACACACTTATAGGCTTCATAAGATAAGAACTTGGTGCTGACAGAAAGCTTCACAGTTCAAAATTTAGACTGCGCTACCGCAATTGTGTGAATGAGGCTGGTATGATAAAAGATATTCTGAAAGGTCTCACATTTAAACTGAAGAAAGTTTCCCTAAATAACTTCAGCACTTCACTGGGCTTCTACCAAAATTCAATTTATTAACTTTTTTTTATAATCTTTTCAATCAACAAATCATTACTGAGGCAGCACTTCATAACAAATCGTACTAAGAAATGCTACTTTAAATGTTGGTACTGAGATTTGCATAAACTCATTCCTGAAACCCATAACAACATATACATTTCCATTTCAAAAACTGGAAAGTGAAAGAAGACTGTAAAAACAAATGCAGTGGTGCAAGAAGATTTAAATCTTGTACATCTTCATCCTCACTCTCCTAAAATAAAATAATGTCTAGGAAAACAGAAGAATTAAGGAAACAAACAGGATAAATCCTCAACATTTTTGTAAGCAATAAAAAATGATTCCTTGCCTGGGGACTTCCATCACTATTAGAATGGAAATCAGGGGCAAGCCACCTGCCTGTTGAAGCAAACAAAAAATACCAGCTTGTTCCAACTCATAGTTCCATACCTGGATGTAGAAGAAAAGAAAGATAAAAGAAAGGTTTAAATGTCATTATAAGTGAAGAAATAGGTCTTTCAAAAATTTGCACCTCAGTAGATGGCCTGCTTCTTCTACCCTCTGGCTTATCTGGATAGAGGAGACTTGGAAGCAGGCTTCAGTACTGTATGACCGCTGTTCTTCAGCGTGACATATTGTTAAGGCTCACTGTCTAATATCAGCAGCTTTTAATTAGAACTGTGTTACAGGACACATTTGTAACCCTGGCTACAAATGAAGGGAGGCAAATGGAAGAAAAGGCTCTTTATTTTTTTCTCCAGTTGTCCAGAATGGTATTCAAGTTGCCTGCTCTAGCATGCTCCCAGGTAACCTTGTAGCTGGCTTCTGTTATTGTCATGCTTCACATATTGCACAAGTTGTCTCTGCTATGCTATCAAGCTGCCTGCAGGTTCAGTGAATATCTACTAGTGCTGCACAGTTATTTGAAGAAGATTTGGCTCAAGTATGGGAACCTATGATAGGAAGACAAGGTATTAATTAACAGTACTGCTGGTCTGGTGTTCTGTTTCTACAGCAGTCACAATCTTCTGTTAACTCTAAAATTCCCTGGTGTCCATGGGCACCTCTTCTTCAAAATCTGCCATTGTGTAGAATTCATTTTGTGAACTCATTCTGAAACCCTTCCACTTCTACCTAATAGACCGTGTGTACAAATTATTAATCCCACTAAGCTATTGAATTTGACAATTGTTTGCAAAAATGAGATTCATGATGCTTAGCATTTCCCCGTGTTTTGAAAAAACTTTAACAAAAATTACTAAACAAGTAAGTTTAGGAGACAAAAACTCACATAAGCTGTATATGTAAAGTTTTTTCAAGTCTTTTGTTACTGGTATTATGTAATGTCTGGTATATTCTCTCCATTCTGTTCATTTCTTTACATTTCTGTTTTTACAGTTTTGTTGTAATTTACCAACAAGTTCCAAAATGTGTCCTGCATTTTTAGCTTTTAGGAGGGATGGTATCCAGACAAGGGTATTTAGCCTGAAGCTGTAGCACTGAATTATTTAATGGAGTATTTATGCTACAATTTTTTAATTCTTTTTGAAAATAGTTCTTCACACGTTGCTTGCTTTTTAAAATTCCACTATATATGGAATGTTTTCAATCAACTATTACAATGACTGCACAGAGCACTCACTGCTAATTCAGAAACTCACTAAGTGCAGTGCTTTTTAACATCCATCAGAATGCTTTACATTTGCATCACAACACTGAAATTCACCTACCACTATCTTATGTGTTGAACTTCTTTTCCATTGTACTTCACATTTTTCTGGTCTGACCCATCTAAACATTGTGTCAAATAAAAAATTTCCTGCCTCACTGACCAGCTTTTTCCCCTTTTCATAAGAAATCATTTTAATATTTCGCCGTGTTGCAACTGTCCATTACTACTCTTAATACCATTTTTATGTATAGCTCTATTTCTCCACCTACTCACGCCTATGGGATTTTTAGCATAAGAAATTAAAAATTCCATGTAAATTCCTTTTGAACCCATTCTCTTTTGAGAAACAGTTTTTCTTCATGGAACTCTGCTTGTTTGTCCATACTCTAACAACTCCTCTTTGCATTCGAAAATCTGGCGTTTCACCTATTATTTTGTTTAGTTTCCCTGATACTGAAAAAGGTGTTGATCTGTATTCCCCTGGATGATTCTTTCTTCAGTTACAGGAGAGAGAAAAAAACATGTCTGCTAACATCCAGTTTTCTGGCATAGTGGCCAGCTTAAATCAGAGACAGTATATTTATGTTAGCAGTTCCACCACTCAAATTACTTTGGAAATCCTTCATGTACAGTATCCTATTCTCATTACATTTTTGTTTTTTTTTTTTTTCATCTATCAGCTTGTTCTAGCATTTTCACTGTTGGAAATATGAATCCCTGACAGGCCTTAAACTTTTTTAAAATAGAAAGGGTATTCTTAACATACTCTATCCAAAAAGATAATTTAGAATTTTTAGTACTTTGATCCTCCTGAAATGGATCTTTTCTTCACTTGGCAGACCACCAACTCATATTTTTAAGTTTGTTGGGTTTTGTGCAGTTATTATTTAGCAAATAAAGAATCCACATAGAATATATAAATGACTCCCCAGTTTACATCTATATTCAAACCATTATTTTGATACAGTTATATTGCTGTTATTCTTAGGAAGTTCCTGCTTCCAGGGAAAGCATTATTTACTTTTAAGCAGTTTATGTTAAGAAAGTGAAACAAACAATTATCCTAAATAAAAGTCTGGGCTTCCAAAAGAAAATTAACTTGTGTGTTGCAATCCCTGAAGTTCAGTATCCTTTTAATTTTCCAACTACAATGAATTATATCTTTGCCTAACAAAACAAAAGCTTGTCCTTGAAGGATGATCTATTTTAGACATAAGTGTCCTTGAACAAAAACCGACCTGTAGATTTCTGTAGACACAGCATGGTTTTCTTTTGCCCAAAGGAATTGCAGAAGCTCAGTTTCTGCTTGTGTTTTGGGGCAAAAGGGAGGAAAGCCAGCATGAAAACAGTGTGAGTTATGTTCAAAACCATTGCACACAGCAGGGAAAAAACAACTGCTTTTTTTCCGGTTTCTGGTGACTGGCCATATGTGCAGGTCATAGTACTGTACTGCAAATCCAAAATTGCACATTCAACACGGCCTCTTTATGATGGCACTGGTTTCCAAAAAACAAGTCAAATTACAAAAATTACCAGGTACTGGAGCCCTCTAAGCTACAACTTGACATTGAAATGCTGGCTGTATTACACAATACACTATAGCTTCCACCAAGTTGATACTCTCTACTCATAGGTATAGTGCTAGTTTGCATCATTGGAAAGATTCAGGAGTTCAGAAGTATCACTGAGAAGTGCTTAGTTTTAAAATTGTCCAGGAGAATGCTTCACAGTGCTTTTACCTCTACATTTTGTTACCAAGGCCTTAGATACAAAACAGCAATTTTGTCTGCTTTGCTTTCCTTCTCCACTCTTCACCACATAGACTTGAAAACTCACTCATCACTTCCAGGACAGGTGACAAGGGAGATCAAAGACTGAAAAAGGTTTGTTAATATTTGTTTGTAGATAAATGTTATTCGGATTAACTTCTGCTTTCAATTTAAATAGGATTAAAAGGATTATCTTGAATAATAGAAGCATACAGCACATTATAAATACTTACGCTTCATTTAATTAATAGGTTTGAATATGAACATAAGATACATCAAATTATTCCGGAATAGCCTATAATTACATTATTTTAAATAATAGAAAAGAAACTCATTAGTCATTAATAAGGAGATGACTTTGGAAAAAGGCAAACTCATTCAGCAAATATAACGTTTTACGAGACATATTCTATTTATATGTATAGTTAATAGCATCTATTGTGCAGCCTTCAACTTAGAAGCCTGTGTTTTTTAAGAAAAGTACTTTAAAACAGAGATGTAATTACATGGTGTGAGAGTTCCTCTGGCAATATCAAGAGGGAGGGAGAAAGTCATTTGTGTTTCAATGAAATATTTTGAAGGAGAAAAACAACTTTACTTAAGTACTCCATAAGTTTCAAGCAGTAGGAAGAGAATGCGTGTTTCAGTTTGTTCTGACATATGGCACACAAGAATGACTAAAAAATACACTGTATTAACCATGTTACATAAGATAGCACAATTTTAATCTACTTTTATCCTTTGCTTCTTTTTATTGTTTGTGTAATAGCATCCCCCATGTCAGCTGGAGAGAGGAAAAGGATCCTTTTAAATAATGTCCACAATGCTCTTTCTTACACAAATTTTACTAAATGAAGCAAATGTAAGAGGAATACAGGGAACATGAGACAAGGATGTGAATTGCACATACCTATCTAACTTTTTACCTTTTGTTATATAAATGACATATCCCACATAAAGTGTGCTGAGACCAATAGCTTCTATGTCTCTGTCTCAATATTAATTATATACTTGCTTTACAGATATGAGGCTGATGTAGCCACTATGTTGTTATCTTGGCTAAGGTCATCCAAATCCATGTTCCCTAGGTAGTAATGCTGTGATTTGACATTTGAAAATAATGTGATGACTGTAACAGGAAAAGTGTAGTTAATTTCCTATGGTTACTCTCCATGCAGGATTCTGTTCTCTCTTCTGTTGCTTACAGAAGAAATAATGGAAGCACTTTACAAATCGTATTCCAGAGCACTTCTCATTTCTAACAATGTGCTCTGTCGAAGTATCTCTGTGAGATTTAAAATACCTGTATGAATGCACTTTCGGAAGTAAAACTTGTGACAAGTATTACTTGGTTTAGTAAGGCAGGAATTTCCTCTGCTGATTCTCTACACCACCTTTCTTTTACTTTATATTAATATTATCATAAGAGATGCTGGAATATGAGGCCTACTGTGAGCTAAGTGGTGTTGCGGTTCACTCCGGGGATAAGGGTTACCTGAGATAGGGTGAGGGTTACACGAAGTGACAAAAAGTCCAGAGGGTAGTGGCAGAGCACTTAGTCGACTCAATATGAGTGATAGAACAAACTCAATTTATTACGCTACAAAACCATATTTATACACTGTTACGCACACACACTAGCTATTATTCTACTCATTATTGGCTAACACCTGCTGTCCACGTGCACAAGTCCAATTGTTAATTGGGTGATTTTTTCCTGGATCCGTATCTTGTTGGCAGCAGGAACTTCTGCCAAGGCTCATCTATCTTTAGCTTTCGGGACATTCCGCAGATGTACAGCTCCCTTCGTCTCCCCTCTATCTCTCAGGACATTCCACAGATGTACAGCTCCTTTCATCCCTCCTTTATCAGGATCCTGTAATTTTTCAGGACTTTCCAGCCTGCCCAAGGACAGCTTATTTACAGCTTGTTCTTAACTCTTCACTTTGCTTAGTTTCATCA